>SMLS01073222.1:0-13988 GCA_004785975.1 Popillia japonica | reverse complement strand
TGATTAGAAGCATAGCAAGAACGTCAGACTGCTGTCACGGTATTAAGGATACCCATCATGTTTTAAGGGAGAGCGAAAAAAAGAAGTTCCAACGAAATTACTGATTGATGTTAGTCACCTTTTTTACTTTATAAAGGAATAATTATCAATAGATATGAACTCTTTCTCACAACTGGCAACTAATCATAATTGCGAATTAGAAGCCTGCGAAATTGTGTCAAATTTGAAATTTTTAATGTTATTGTAGGTTTGTTCTTCCTTGTTCCAAAGCTTTGTTTTTGAAAATCAAAATTTTGAATTTTGTTCCAGCTGCTTTTAATATTATTTTGGACTTCTAGTTTTCTACAAAATAGTTTTCTATAAAATAATTGAAGAAAACAAAATTTCGCTTTTCCTACTTTTTTGAAATTTGAAAGTTGTTCCGGATTGCTCCACGTTTGTTTTATACTATTGCAAGCGTTCAGTGTACTTTGTAAAGAAAATGGGTTTGTTGTTGATTTGATTCGTCACTGGATACGGGCCAGGTCGTTGCATCATCCCTTTTAAATCGTACCCTAAGGGCTATTATTCCGTGCCAAATGAATCTCTCTTTTTTTAAAACAGCTTACTCCCTTTTACGGTATTTAATAGCCTGTGTTGTAAATCTCTTTGCGGTAGTCCTCTTAGTGGGTTGGTTGGTCTCAACAGTGACAGTCTCCGCTAATGCAGCGCATTCACATACAGCGTGGTAGGTTCCTCTTCATTGCATAGTCTGCAAATTGGTTCGTCCTTAGAGATGCCAAATCTATGTAGGTATCTCCTTATATAAATGTGTCCTGTTAACAGACTCGTCACTTTTCTGAGCTGTAGGTACTCGGTTGAGAGACAACACATCTGCTGCTAAATGCTGAGATGTCTACCTGATCATCCGTTTGCTGTGCACCTGCCCTTCAACGTTGTTTTAGTGTATCTGGTGTGTTTTGCTACCTACTCAGACACTGTACCACGTATTGCAGTCTTAGTAATCGCCAAACTCTGTTCCTGTGCAGTGAATATTCTTGCAGAACACTTTCTTTCTAGATTGTTTCGTAATTCGTTGCCTGGTATGCCCTTATGCCCCGGCACCTACACCAAGGTAACTTTGCTATGTTTAGTCAGGATTCTTACGTTTTTCAGACAGTCCCAAGCTAGTTTCCATAGGATATGGATCAGTTGACCCTTAGTTTGCTAGTATATCCGTTTGATAAACGGTGGTATATTGCCCTAATATTATTGAGGTTTCACCATATACAGGTTGTTTCAAAGTAACTCGGCACTATTGCTAACTTTGTTATTATTAAAGCTATGAGTTTGGTTAAATTAGCAAAGAAGCAGTGTTTTCATTGCCGATTACGATGGTCACCTTTAAAACATAATCGAACATCGCGTTTTCGAGATATTTGAAATTTTTTTTTTTTAATGGAACACCATGTATATTTTTAGTTTTAATGAAAGACAAAAGTATTCTTAACAAACATCATTATACACTCTTATAACAAAATACTTAAGATAACGTACATATTAACATTTTTGTGATTTTGTCAAGCTGGTCCGTTGTTAGCAATAGTGCCGAGTTAGTTTGAAATAGCCTGTATACCTGCTGCAGGTTTAGGATTCCAGGTTTCTGTTTTACTCTCCACTTTCTCTCCCTTTATGTAATTATCCGGCGATGGAGGGGGGAGGGGGGTAGGTGAGAGGAGGGGAGAAGGAGGGGGTATGGTTCTGCATGGTTTCCATAGTGGTTGTTGGCGTTCTTTTTGCGGTAGCAGTAATGCAGAGGTAAGCTAATAAATAATACCAACTAATTCAGAGATAAGTATTTATAATAACAGTTATTATTTTTATGGCTTTACTTTAATGCAATCGATGCAAAAATTAACAAACCCGCATACGTATACCGTGTGAACGCCTGCGAGTGGTCGATACCTAATCTGTGTACGCTATATTCTACTGTACGATTGTATTGGCAAAAACAGTTTGCTGCATCTTAGTTCAGCGATACATTAGATTTCCCATCGAGTGGAGGGTCTATCTAACTAATAATTATCTCTAGTTATTTCCGCAAAATTATTTTACCATAAACAGTTTCTGCCCCGGCGGATAATATTCTATTTTTAAAACGACCGTTACCACTCAGAACGCGCTTTATTGAGAAATGTCTGAAGGAGTGAGCCCTAGGACGTATGAATTGAATTGAAATACGCATGCTAGTATGCGACAACAATTGTGTGCTTATCTTACTCGGAGTCTGCATAGATAGACTTGAATTTCCTGCCCGCGATTGTCCGCTCGACAGAAAATCTAGTGTATCGCTGAACTACATAAGATTGATTGATTGATTGATTTTGATCAACGTAGGACGGTCTTTTAACATCCCTAACACTGCGACATGAAAGGCCTATTGTATTATTCTTACATTGATTTACTCAAAGAGGTTAGTTCCCTTGGTTAGGTTTAGGAGCCTGTATGGTAAATCTTTCTCTAACGGTGAAGCAATCCTTCGTTGGCTTAGTGCTGCGCATTCGAAGAGAATGTGGGAGGCTGTTTCTTCCTCCTCATTGCAGAGTCTACATAAGGGTTCATCTTTGTAAATCCCCATCTTATGCAGATGACCTCTTAGACAGCCGTGTCCTGTAGACACGTTACTGCCCTCAGCTGAATCCTGTTTAGTCCAAGTAGGTCAGAGTTAGTCGTTTTGACGGTCGTTTCATCATCCGCTTGCCGCGTCTTTGTCCAGGTACATGGTTCCAGTTTGATTGGTGTTGTTTCACAATCCACTCATTGATGGCGGCACGTACTCCACTTTGTTTAATACCTAGACCTGGCTCCGGTCCAGTAAATATCATTTGCGAACCTTCCTTCGCTAACTGGTCTGCAGTTTCATTGCCTGCTATACTCCGGTGCTCTGGCACCCACACCAAGTTGACCTTGTTGTGTTTAGCCAGAATAGTTAGGTGTTTCAGACATCCCCATACTAGTTTGGAGGCTATATGATTTGATGCTAGTGCCTTTAAGGCTGCCTGACTGTCGGAGGGAATGCAAATCGTTTCTCCTCGTGGTTGGCGACGCAGACTCTCCAACGCACAGGTTTGTATAGCATATATTTCTGTTTGGAATACCGTGGTGTATCTTCCAAGTGGTCCATAGTTTGTAACCCTCGTTTTCCTCGTAAACACCAACGCCAGAGTTAGTCCTTGCTTTTGATCCATCTGTAAATCAGTTCTGTGTTCTCAGTTTTCTCTCTTCGCCATTTCTCGCGCATCCCAGTTCAAAAAGACTTCGAGGGGTTTGTCGTAGGAAATTTTCGTGATTGCTATGTCGCTGCCCATGTCGAAGGTTGTGTTTTTGACTACTGTTTCTATACTGGCGTGTCCCGACACATAGTGGGTTTTCCAGTTGTTAGTATTTTTCAGTCTGTATGCTCCCATTCTTGGCTCTCCCACGATAAATATATCAAGCGGGGGTATGTTTAACATGATCTCCATTGCACCTGTTGGGGTTAATAGCTCCAGTTACGCTAAGGCATACCAAGCACTGAACCTTTGACAGATCAGCTCTCGCACTCCCCCGCGCAACCTTTGGCCACCAAACCAGGCAGCCGTAAGTTATCAGGGGTCTTACTAGCGTAGTATACAACCAGTAGGTCATAAGCGGCTTGAGTCCCCATGTCTTCCCAACTATTCTACGGGTTGTTAGTAACACCCTCTTACATTTGTCTGTCATTTTCTTCAAATATGAGTTCCAGTTCAGTTTAGAGTCCAAGGTCACTCCTAGGAACTTAGCCTTCTGTATAACTCTATTATGAAGAGGCAATGCTCGTAGGCCATCCAGTCTCCTGCTTCTGGTAAAGGGCATAAGTGCAGTTTTTGCAGGGTTTACTTCAAGATTCTCTTTCCTGCACCACCCTTCTACCATATCTTTAGTGCTCCTTGCATAAGTTCAGAGATTATGCTGGTGCTCAACTAACTAAGATGCAGCAAGTTATTTTTGCCAATACACAGGTTAGTTATCGACCGCTCGCAGGCGTTGGCACGGTATACGATCGCTATATAAGAAATCTACGGGATGCGTTTCCCTTCCCCTTCCTATTAAATTGTGTCAATTAGTTTTAATTGGCGCTAATTTGTTCGAAGCATTTTGTTTTGCAAGGTCTTTGTAGTTTGTTATGTTTTATAGTTCAATTTACATAATAATCATCCTAAGAAAACATGTAGTGTCCAGCAGAATACAATGTGTACGTATTCTACTGGACACTGTGTGGTATTAGAATCTATACGACAACAACATACCTAATAAATGCAATCAAATAAAAGTATGAATAACTTATAGTTCTACATGCGAGATATAGCAGGACATCGTTCTTCATTCTTTTCACGTATTTTTGTTTCGGAAGCAATAAGACTTATTCCACAGTGTAATTTGTGTCGCATTCTTGAATAAAAGCTACTTCTAAAGCTCTCCGAAAGCTAAATACAAAGCAATAACCATATATTCACCCGAAGTTTCTTAATTTCTCAATAAAAGACTCCAATTCAGAAATCATATGTTCTAATCTTCTATCAACACCTGTATATTGTTCATAAATCAATTTATCAGAACCGAGTGCAACCTTCGCCTCGGTATGTAATTTAAAGCTAAACTTGGTGTATATACTGAAATCACGCTAATTGTAGATGTATATCTATAGTGTATCGTGCGTTTCAGTTTATATCATGGATGCTTAAAATAACCAGAGCGTGACCTACCGTCTACCATCGATTGTCTAATGCGAAAACGTTTGTGGTTATGCGCATGCGTTTCTCCAACTTTGATAAACTCGGTTAGAAGGCCCTTATTGATTTGCTTTATTCGAGCGTGTATGACCGATAAATTTAAAATTCATAATGTATACATTTATACGATAACGTTTAGGTCTGTCTCGAACCGGTGCGCTACTTTAATTTTTTTTTAAATGACATCCTCTGCTCTGTACGTCCACTGTAAATCTATGACACAGAAAATTGTGATTCTGCGGAAAACTTTTAATAGGGCGCGTATCAGGAAAGGCTCCGTCATATATCACGCGGGAGATAAGCGCTTAATATTCTTGCTGGGTAAAAAGCTTCTGACCGAGATCGAAATTTTCAATTTCAAGATATTGTGAAAAATTTTACGCTACGAGGATAAAGATAAATGAGTCTTTGTTGGTATGTAAACTTTAAATAAATCGGTGCCCAAAAAGTAGGTAAATGCCAATATGTGATTATAAAATGCCTAATAGCTTTTTGAAATAATTAAAATGTGAAAACAATACAAGTGAACGTTTTAGAGACAATAATAGGTGACGATCAAACCATGGACGACCATAACTATTTAAAATGAGCATTATTCAACCGAGAAACAAAGGCCATCATTTTGAAAACCATATTTTTTAGAAATAGAAAACTCTATTTTGCAATTCGTTGGAGTAAACTGTAAAGACCCACTTACACCGGAAAATTATTGCTTAGATTTTTGGAGGGAAAAAATAGTGTGAACATTAGATAATCAAGCATAAATTCATTAACTCACATAATTGTATTAATGGAAAAGGAAATTAATTAAAAATAGCAATTATACAGCCATTTCTTTAAAAGTGTTGAGAAATATTTGAAATTTCAAAGACAAATTATGATCACGGTAATCACGGTCTACGAACAGCCAAATCTTTTGGCGGTAAAAATTTAAATTATTCGAATAATACGAATTAAAAAAGCGAAGTATAGTAACGTTAAAACGCAGCGTATAAACACGTTAATTACGTCCAACGTAGTCGTTTCAAAAATATGCCACAACCCACATATAAAACTACAATTTTCATGGTTTAAATGGAAACCGGTTTAATTTTTAATACAGGCTGCCTGTGGAGATATTTCGCGTATAAATTCAATGACTAAACAAAAAATGATTTTATTAACTTTTCAGAATTCCCTACACTTATTGAAATATCGCACTTTCAAGTGGCAAGGTCGACGTCAAAACGATTAAAACGACGTAAAAGAAAATGTATGCGAGAAGGTTCATGAGAATGATGCTGGTGTTAGTACCTACGAGAAGAATTTCTGTACTTGCACCAGTGTAAGACATTTTGAGAGAAAACAAACTGTATTCCTATCATTCCTGAACAAACTACAATTTATCTCCACGGATCTTCCCCGAAGAGTTTGTTTATGTGAATGGCGCTGAAATTATCTGGATACTCTTTTAAGAACTTTTTTTGCGACGAAGGAGCATTTACAAGAAAAAAAACAACAATGTTTACAACGAATATGTGTGCGCCTTTCCAGAGAAGATTCTCCGTAAACGTTTAAGCTGGAATAGTTATCACTCCATATATGAGATTCTTTTGGACAACCATCTATCTCTGCTTTTTGAAAAGATATTTCTTTAAATCAGAAGGACGATCTTGTTTAAGTGCTTCGGGTCATCTTAGAGGACACGCAGTTTCTCAATAAACTGTAGCCAAATCGACATATAGATGGTTACACCATCATTGCTTGATCACCACCATCTCTGGATATTTTCATGTACAAATATATGAAGACAATTGCCCATTCCTGAAAGATGTAAAGGGAAAGCCTAATAACACAAACTAAGTCATCCAGAAAATGCAGCGTATTGTGAGGTGAAAAACGATAAGGAGAGCTGCAACTTGGAATGAGAGCTATATATTGCCCAACGCAGTGGTAACATTAACCAGCTTTAATAATTCCATTATCATTGAGTTTTTCTTAAAATCAGCCAAATTTTTTCCTAATCTGTCCAGTAATTTTTTTCAGCTTGAAACCCTGGTATTTCAAGAACGGTTACGAATTGGGTAAAAGCGTGTACGAGATATCTTGGGTACTTTCACGGCCAGCCTGTATAATTAAATATGTTTACTGCTTTCTATAGGGGCGTATGCCATAACGTTACTAATTTTGCTTGTACATACATATATTATGTTATATTGATCTTCGTAAAATATATTGGCTACTGCAATGAACTGTGTTTATACAGCCTATTATTAAATAATAAAGTAAGTTAAATTAATAGCGAAATTGCTGTGAAACTATATAAATCTCTTAACGTCTAATTAACATTTTTGAATAAAGAACATGACAGTATATCAAAATCACTATGTAGTATAATACATTAACGTTAAATTTAGACAGGAACGTTGGAAAAACTTATAGTAGGCTACATGTTAAGTGTTGAGTGATCACATCAATCATACAGATTGCCAATTATTGCAATTAGGCTCGATGAACACTAGCGAATTGTCGTTAATTGGCTATTTCATAATAGACAAATTGTAAGATACAACAATTTAATTTCTGTATATCATATGAAAATTGTTTTCAATTTTTACTATGTACCTACATATTTTTATATTAGAATCATACAATTACATATCGTGTTCATATTCGAATAACAATTATGATCTAAAATTTGTCGTGATAGTTGTGACAATTTTTCAAAATGTGGACCTACATGGGATTAAAATGAAATGTCATGAAGTTGATGAATATTAATAAACTACACGACATTTAGTCAGACATAAATAGAAGAGTTTTAGTGGAATTCAATGAATAAAAGTTAATCAAGTAATTGAATATACAAAAAGATGCGGCAATATTAAAGGGGGTGATTGTCCAGGTCATTTTATACAAAAAAGTTCCTATAAACATAGGTCCGCAAAGGCTTCGTTACCGATCTACAGCGTGTTGAAGGTTAATTAAAAAAAACAGTAAAAATTATATTTTTCCAAAACGACTTGAGGTAAATGAAATTTTAGGCGTGTTAATCACGAAACTCATTCAATATGTCATTCAATATGTCAGTGAATAAAACAGGACTGTTTAAAAATATTTTTATACGCATGATAAATGGATAGGCACTAAAATGTTTTTTTTACTAAAAAACGGTACGTCGTACGATAAAAAATTAAGAGAGATCTTTTCTTCACAATTGAACAAAGAATAAAAAAATATTTTTATTTTTAGAGAAATCAGCGGCGTCCTATTTTTTTCTTGAAAAATAGCCTGTGACATGCCAATACTGGTACGACTAAAACATCGTGTTGTTTTCAAAGTAAGTGTTTTCCACAGCTATTAACACGCCTATAATTTCATTATGATGTCTCAAGTCGTTTTGGAAAAATCTAATTTTTACTGTTTTTTTCTTTAATTAAACTTCAACACGCTGTAGATCGGTAACGAAGCGTTTGCGGACCTATGTTTATAGGAACTTTTCACCCCCTTTAATATTGCCGTATCTTTTTTAAACACCCTGTATAGGGTCCACCAAAGTCTGCATTTACTACGTTGTTAACTATAATGTTAAACTATACACTTTGATAAAAATTATGGTATCACGAATTAGGTTGCAAATCCATTTATTTGTACTTTTTTGTGAATAAAAAAAAAAAGAAAAGAATTTTAATGAGTTAGATATGTTTTCTTATACAGCAATTAATAATGTTTTTATCTGCGTGGGTATTATTCGATCAGATATAAACGCATACTGATACTGATGTACAGTCTGTTCCCGGATAGACTGAATAATAGGGGCAAAATTGTATTTCAACCTTAACGCAAAAATGTCATTCCTCATCAAATCTTTTGCTTGTCTCAAAACCACCAATTCTGACACAAAAATCTAAATATTCTTTTTAGCAGCTGAGAAAATTTAAAACACACACTTGAATTAAAGAAAAAACATTTTATTGTATTCAACGCGATATTCTCAAACCTCTGCATACTTTTCAGCTCTAGGGACAAATTCTCTATAAACACTGTACATCATTTCTTCAATGACAGAATTTACAGCTTCCGTAAAATTCGTAGGTCGATTCACATTTTCATTAAAAGAATAGGGACCGATCTTTTTTCATACATAACACCACACCACACATTAGCCTTTTGGTAATATTGTCTTCTAGTTGCAATTTTAAATTTATGATTTTTTCTCGGCCAAAATCTTCAGTTTTACTCTGGAACTTTCCTATTGGTTGTAAATGTCGATTCCTACGAAGAAATACTTCCTACCCATAAGCAAAATTCTAGACATCATCGCCATTTCTTAAATTATCTACAAAATTGGTTTATCAGTTTTAGTGTTGTTTTAAAAAATCTTTGTAAATGTGATTTTCTGATTAAGTAATTTAACTGCGTAAACCTTTTTCGTAAAGATCATTTCGGATTTGTTTCTACAGAATCTAGAGCCAATATTGTAGTAGCAGAAGATTTAATTTGATTTGTGTTGATTTTTCAAACTGACCTACACTTGAAATCAGAAAGCTTTAATATAGGAATATCTATTAATAATTGTATGTAAAACATATACATTTAGTGTGGAGTTAGTTGGTTATTTTGATGTTCTACTTCTTCCTAACGTTAGTAAAGGTTCCATATCAAGGCTTGTTTGGTAATTAGTACTCCTTTAATACTAATAATAACTTACTCTATGCTACAAAGGCCAATTTATACATACATATGTAGATTGTCTAAACTAGAATAAAACAATACATATAATATGTATAATTTTCAGGTTTAACTTCAGAAAGAAACGTAGTACTTAACGTATTTCTTATTTATTTAATTTACCCTTACTTCACTATCACATAACATTTATTCATCTAGTATATAGGTATCGTCTATACTATACTGCCACTGCGGTTAAATTTATTATCTGAAAAAATGCTAGATAAGAGTATCCGGTGAAAATTATTGCATAATATAATTGATTATAAATTACAACTGTTATAACTTATTTTTTCAACGTTGAAATAATTGATTGCAGTCTACATATTTTAATTTGGATTCTGTTGCTTTGTTGTTGTTAATTCAATATTTTATTCATTTTGTAATGTATATAATATAATGCTAGACTAATATGTTCCATAATTCTTTGAGTTCCGATCTATTAAGCAGGAGCTTGTAACAATAAAAATATTTTCTGACCAAGCAGCAAAACTTTCAAAAAAGTTGCCAATAGATTAAATATCTTTATCAAAAGAGAAATAGTAGTCGAAAAAATCAACTTATATTTGCTTTCATTCTCTAGCAAGAGTAAGTATTTATTTGAGCATATACTATCACTTATACGTTATCTTGAAAATGAAAAAATATAAGCTACTAATATTGATTTGGTCATTTCTATTCGCGTAAACATCGTTCTTATCGAAGCCGAAAGATTTATGTTAACTTGATAAGATACATATACCCTCAACAAGTTCTATTGTTCAAATCTCAGACGAGCTAGGGTTTGTTGATTGAGGAATGGTCATCTAGTGTTAACAAGGCTAGACAATCACATCTCAAATTCCAAATTCTCCAACAAGATATTACAATTTACAGCAATTGGTTTAAGAGTCAGTTGCTAAATTCCGTGAAACAAAGTGTGTCTACCGAAAACCAGGTGCTGGTAGACAACTAAAGCGGACAGTTGAAAATATCGCTGATGTTGAACGAATAACTCAATCACCTAAGAAATCATTCGTAAGCTTTCACAATAAACACAACTGTCATATGGGACCTCCCAAAGAATGTTTAAAAACGATCAACAAATATTTTCATACAAATTTCATTGCATGCAAGAGTTTTTGCCAATTGATTGCGTAACCACACTTAATTACTGCCAGTGGTTCTTAGATACGATTAATAACGATAACGTTCTTGAGATGAAGGTCTTCAAAGTTCCAGAAAAAAAAATCGCTTTCTCCGTCTCGTTACGAAAGGTGAATATGTTGTTTACATAGGAAGTATTGAAGAATAATCGAAAATTTGTCCTAAAATGACAATTCCACCAGTGACGTAGAATTTGAGTGTTGGCTTACCTGGATTTTTGCTATTTAAGCTATTTTTAGCCACAAATCCTTCCAAACTCTCTGGTTTTTCTCGAAAGCCAAGCATAATACGAAGTTTCTTCAAGAGAAGCCTTTTGGTGGCATTTTAACTGGTCTATTAGCTGATGCTAATTTCGTGCTTGTAAATCAAAAACAACATAGTTCTATTGATGTTAACAATTTTTTTTCTCTTTGTTGTAATTTTGCTAATTTCAGAAAATTCCACCATAAGAAGCATCTAATAATACTACACCCCCATGCCAAATTTTATTTTCCTCGTACAAGTAGATTAGCTTAAAGATGGAACAAAACGATTTTGTTTTTGAGACTTTGAAGACATTTATTTCAAAAACGGTGCGATTCTGAATAAGGCTATTTTTGGTCAATGGTCATTATTTGACACGTAGTATCTCCAGTTGAATATTTCCCATAATTAATGAAGCACCCTGTATAAATAAACAAACAATGGGCATCCGATCAAGTAAAAAGCCACTAAACACCCATGCATTCGCAAAAAAATAGGCGCTTGACTTGCTGTAGACGGATTATTGGTCCAATATTCTTTAATAATACGATAAATGTAGAAGAATATCCTAATAATTTATTGTCACCATTTGTAAATCAATTACATAATGATTAACTCCGTGGAGGACATTTCCAGCAAGATAATGCAACAGCCCATAAGACAAGAGAAACTAGAGAATAATTGCATGAATTCTTTGATAATCGGATAGTAGACTTTCCACCACGATCCTCGATAATTTAACATATGAACTATTTGATTTATCCACATCTAAAAAATAGAGTATCTACAAATCGTCCTCGAAGAAGAACTTACTGAAGCTATCTGTAATGTCTGTCAGGAAATTACACCACAAAATTTAAAGAATGCCTCCAATAACATAAGACAAAGAGTGGCGTTGTGTATGGAAAAATGAAGCAACTCACTTCGAACATTTATTGTAGCTGTTCTTATCATTAAACTTTTAATTTTTTGATCTGAAACGTTTATATGCATGTAGTTATTTGTCACACACGGTGCACAATAAGTCAACTTATCTTACAGTACCAACTTAAGTTTGTATGTAAAATAGTTTTTTCTCAGCGCTAACAAACAAAACTTCTATTTTATTGCCAGTCATTTGACACATTTTTGTTTTAAACTATACGTAGTTGATTATTGCTTTTATTATCGTACTATTATAAACCATTTGTAAGATGTCTGAACAGGTCAAACTTCGTTTCTAAAATATGGTAGGTTGTTGTGTAATATTTTTTGACGAATTTTTTATCTTAAAACCAATCTTTGTATTACAAAGAATACAAAATAGCTAATAAAGAAAATAAAAAATTAATAAATTGATACAATCAACAACATAATTATCACAAGATGATAATGCTGAAACCGCGGTAAAGTGGTTGTATGGAAGTGGATTCGTTATCATCGTAATAAGAACATTAATATATACATTGGGTAACTTCATTTACCTTACTAAATCATTAGAAAAATAACTGAGTGAGATAATTATTTGTGTGCAAAAAATAAAATTAACAGCAGCAACACCGCAATTTGCGTGTAATACTTTGATTAGAGCTTTATTATTGCGGCAAGTAATTTATCGTTAATGCTGTTTCATTTGGGGGGTTTCCATTTGGGAAATTTGCGTCGAGTTATATCTTCATAAACGTGAACGACGTCGAGTTTCCCTTCTCCTGTGAACGAGTTTGGTTATTTATATCAGGCATAAATTTAAATCATCTCGTAAAAGAACGCCCAGGGAGGCTTTTGCGAACAATGATTTGCCTGTAAAGCCCAGCTATTGTGGTATATATCGAGCATATATCGCAAACCAAAAATATTGTGTACTATTTAGGGTTTGTTTTATTGCTGTATATGGATTTAACATAATACTCTTAAATTCCAATCTGATTTTGGCTGCTGTTGAAAAGATATTTTCGTATTGCCTGTAAACAGTTCTTCAATCGATAAAGCTAAATTTAAAAAGTGTTATTGCACCAAGTTCTAAAACACGCTCAGTGTTTATATTTTAAAATATATTGTTTAAGTAGTTCTCTAATAAGTTTTATCGGAACACTAAATTACAATTATTTTATGAGTAGTTCCAGCACATCCGTTTCCGTATTACTATCAAGCTGTACACGGTAACGGTTACAAATTAGCAAAATGAATAATCAAGTAGAGCGACAGTAACGCCAGTATTAGAAACCTTGTGAAGAAGTTGACAGTAAAAAGTTTTCTGTGCAATAATAGCAGAAAGGCGCAGTCAGCATCTGTCCGCTAGTTGAGTTTGATCGAAGTAAATCTAGTGAATTTCAGATTTTGAATAAATTTTTAAAGCAACTAATTGTTCATAGCCATCAACTGTGAAATTTTTATTGTGTTTACTAGTCAGTTTTTTGGTTGTAAGTCATTGAATATACATATTACTCAAATTATAGACATTCTGAAACCATGGTTTAGTTTGAGAAATGTTTTATCTTCTGACAACTGACATGAAGCGCTTCTTCTGACGTTTAAATTTGAAAATATTTGTTAAGGTTACGGATATTTTCAAATTTTTACTAAGACGTTGGGTCTCCTGTAGCTCCTGTGACCTCGTATCATTGATACGACTAATTCGGTGGTAGTTCCAGCTAATGAGCTCGAAGGTAACACTCGGATTTTGCTTTAGGAGAAATGCAATGCAAAAAATAATATTGCAGTAAGCAATATCTGCACAGGAAATGAACACATTAAAAATTAAATAATGATATGAGCTTGATTAAATTAGCTTTCTCGTTTTTAATCAATTTAGACATGTATCCAGAGAACATTAAGCACAACTTCAAACAAGTTAGAGCTGCTTCTTTAATACACCATTGCGCATAACTCTTTACATGGTTTATTTACTTCTTCTACTTTTTTTCTCAATTTATTTTGGTTCAAGTTTGTCATAAACGATCTTTTCTTCTTTTAATAGATTAATATTTTATAACTGCCCCATATGCAGTAGTTTACTAAGCTTTAGAATACATATGTAATACATACCTACAACGTTATTATTTCTTTCCTTACTTTAACACACGTCAAATAAATGGAAGTTTTATAGTGTCAGATACATAC
>ML219363.1:31859-82863 GCA_004785975.1 Popillia japonica | reverse complement strand
TTGTGACCAAATTATATCCTGATGATTCCAAAAGTCTGATTTACTGATTTCTATTTACGTTCTAATTATAATCCTTTAGCCTGTTCTACGGTTCTACAAAACTACAAAAATCAGACTGTTGATGTTTTATTACAAAGCGTTGGAACTAGTTTTCGCAAAGTTAACCTACCACTGTAATGTTCTTGTATTTTACTTGAATATAAAAATTAACTAATTAAATGTAACATAATATATGTACATTAATAGTTGATAGTCAACTAGCCTTGACATGTGTTTATACTGTTTTATGCAACGAAACAATAACTAGATAATATAAATATTACTTTTTTATTACATATTATGCTTTCGTAATATCTAATTTAATTAAAAGTTTATTAAAGATTATATATGTATAAGCTTGGAGAACTAATGAAGAGAAACAATTTTATAAAATAGAAATCAGAAGTTAAAAAAACTGAAACGAAACAGTCTTTTTCCAGTATTTACAACATCTCCATATTAGATGTAAATGAGCACCAATTTCCATAGAATAGGGAAATGAATATTCACGAAGATTTGTTCGGCCCTGCGTTGTACAACTACTTGTGTGCGTAGATGGGAAATTTATACGGTTGGCACCTTGACCCCTCGATGTTTTATATTTTATCGCCCCATTTGAATATCACTTGTTGCTATTGTGAGCTTTACGCTCGCACAGAATGCGAAGGAATGAAACAGTTCGTGTAAGTATATGTTCTATACTACTATGCGTGATATAATACGGCAGCAGTATAACAACTGAACGAGGCGATAAGGGACAGCGTGATAATGACGCCGTTAAGTGGTCGTATAAAACAGCAGGACAAAAGACGCAGTTGAAAGCTACTAGTTTACCGTATTGCAGCGTAAAATTAATAGTAAAATTCGAGCAGTAAATTTCAAGATGATGTGAGAACAGATGAGAATAATGATGCGATAATGTTTTAAGATTTCGAGAGCTGGCCGAAAGTCTTATGTGTAATTGCGTAGACGAGATGTAGATAAGTATATTATGTGTCAAGACAATTAAAAATATTCCGGATAGAAACGTGCGATTAAGATTGATATACAACTTCTTATTAAGAGGTGTTTAGTTTCGAAAGTGATTAAGAATTGTGAATGTTCTTTGGTATCATTTTGTTGGGCGACCTGTTAACAATAATGCATATAAATAGGATTCGAAATCTTCCACTCCGCTTAGTTAGTTAGGCGTTGACAGGAAGTGATAATTACAATTTCTTCGTAATTCGCATTGAAGGCGTATGTACGTACAATTATATGGTTTTTGGAAGACTTAGAGGCAGTAGCACATAAAAAGAAGCATGAAAAGGCGTTTTCGAAATATAAATCAATAATAGGTTCAATTATCTTTATGTAGATAATGGCACTACAGTAAATTTTTGCAACTACGATATATGACTATGTGCTTTTGATAATTTATCCAGTTATGTCGCTGCCTCATACCAGAAATACAAATTCTTTTAGTCATCTGTATAGTGCTCTCCACCCAGTCTTCTTATCCATAGTTTGAAGAACCTCTGGAAGTCTTCAATTTTACTGTTACCAATTTTTTTGGATTTTTCATTTTCTGGAGTCACACGGAATTTGAACAACGTAATCACCCACCTAATCGTCAGAATTTCGCATCCTTCTCTAAATATTTCAAAACTTGCAAATAAAAGAGCTGGTTAACAGTTTGAGTAGAGGATCCATAGATAGAGAAAGAACACATAACCGCACACTAACATCTGTAATTTTTTTATCGAGGGGTGCTGGAGATTTTCCACTTATTTGCTTAAATTTGGTAGAGACTAACTATTAACTGTTTAGGATGTTCATGAAAAGCTGGTCAGAATACTGGTCAGTGGTAGACTTACTAAGCAAAGCTGATTCCGACAAGATTTCAAACCATTAATTAGAATCGATAGGGTTGAAATTTAGAAGGTGTGTTGATTGTGATAGTTAAATTTTGGCTTCTAGTGTGCTAAAAACAACATTAAAGCTCACTCAGAATTTAATCTGATATTTGGTCTTGTGGTTGACAGTTTGCCCCTTGTTCGGTAAAATTCTTTGAGTACCCTGTAAGCCAAAAATATGTTATCATAATTGAAAGACTGTTTACTGCTGATTTTGCGCTAAAGAATCCCGAAATTGCCACCTAAATATACTAGATGGATGGATTTGCTCCCTTCATAGATAAATTTTATGAAAATCTTGCTACTAATTAATGATATTTTAGTATTCCATATGCGTAAACCTGTGGTGCGAGTTTCAACTCCTCACTCCTTTATGTTCTGAAATTGATCGTGAATCGATGATCGTCGATTTTTTATCCAATTTTGGCCAACCATTTTTAGATGAAGGCGTTCAGAATGAAAATGATCGATATTCGTTTTGCTACATTTAAGGCGTCTAAGATAATCAAAAATGTGTGTACATCTCGCATATTTATTACATAAAAGCGGTTTGAAGAATTTCATAAGATTTCGCTGTACATTTTTCAAATGGGGAGAAAACTATCAACCACAGTATTTGCTTTATTAAATCTGCTATAACTATTTCTTAGACGGAAAAGGAGGATAACTGAGAAGAACAGTACTCACTAGAAGTCTCTGCTACACCTTCCTATTTCGAATTCGTTCCTTTGATTTCAAAATACATATTGCTGTGTATCTTTCGTTGACATGCACAATTACAGGCATAAACAAAACGTGTGCGCCGGCCAGTTTCAGGCATACAAACACTTAAATTAACGATTCGCGAGCAGACTCTACAAACAAAACTATATGATCTCAGGGAGAGAGATTTCTAATAAAACTCTAAATGGGCGGTTCTACGAGAATTGAAAAAAATAAAATTAACCATAAACTTTGATCGTGGGATCGATTATTCTATTGTTATCTGCCACAGATATAATTTAGAAAAACAAAGAAAAAGGAGTCAAATTGAAAAATTACCAAAACAAGAACTCTCTAACAATATAAATATACCTATTCTTGTAAATTTCATAAAAAAAATTAAAAAAAAATACCTAATTAAAGAAAAAATTATTTGTCAAAATATCTAGTAACAAATTGTTGAATGAATTAATCACAATTGTGAACAAAATACCCAGAAAAGTATATTTTCCCGAGGGAAAATATATAAAAACTGGATCTTAACAACTAAATAAGATCTTGAAGTTTTCTTAAAACAAACGTAAAAAAAATTAAAACGACAAAACTGAAACAAACTACTGTAACTCAAAAATATCAAATGAAAATATCCTTCTAAAGCAAACTCAAACAAACTAAAATCTTACTCGCGCAAACTTCCAAAACGATAATTTCTTAAAATTAAATAAAAAAACTTACTTTAAATCTTTAACTAATCACTACACTACAAAGAAATCATTAATGCAATCTCCATAGAATAATCAAATAAAATAATCTAAGCAAATATTAATAAAAAACTAATTAAAGGAATCTAATAACTAGGAAAATAACTCGACTCGACTCACAGAAATTGCATCAATAAGATCCCAGCTCGACCGAGTTTTTACACGAAGAGGCCTGTGACCTTCAACGTAGATCTGGCCAAAGACTAGACAGAATATTTGAGATTTTTAAAAAAGCATACAACAGCTCGAATTACATAGCAAAAATATGACCTTGCAAAGAAAAATCTAAAATCCACCCAGCTACAGAAGGTAGAAAAATTAAAACAAATTGTGGAATTTCTAAAATATTAATAACTTACACAAAAATATACAATAGAAAGAGTTCGTAAGAATTTTAAATATACAAAGACTCGAAGAACCTTCTTACGACTCAAAGAAAAATCTAATATACTAAGAGATCCATAACAAAATGTGAAGTCAATTTTGATAGAAATGAGCTGTAGTTCAGTTTTCTTTGTTGTAGTTCGTTTCTCCTTCTTCTTTGAGGTACAGTGATGACGCTTTCTCTTAACAACTTGTTATTCGTAGCTAATAAGATTTCCAGCAAACAGCACTCAAAAGAGTGTAGCTTTTTTTCACGTCGTAGGTGTGCAAATATGATCTCCAAATTGACTGCAGCTATCACATGAGTAGGTATGTGGGGACTTGGAGCACCCTCCACTCCTACATTCGGTAGGTGTTGGCGAACATAACCAGGTCTAAAGCATGTATTACACGGTCAAAGTGCATCAAAGTTTTCTCGTAAATGGACATCAAAGTTACATCTCAAACTTTTACTTTGACAGCCAGAAATTTAGAAATATAATTCAGAGCAGCCAACATACTTTTGGTTTCACAGACTGTTCTATTGTTGACGTTAAGTTACGATTGAACAAATATTGTGCTGGCAGCAATGCTTACGCATGCGCACAGCAGAACTTTGACCGACTTTGATAATAAAATTTGTTGCAGCAACTATTTTTCACGTCAAAGTAAAATTTGATGTGACGTCATCAAAGTCCTTCAACGTGGTCATTTACACGGGGAATTTGAAGCGACTTTGAACAACTTTGACGTAAAACTTTGATGCACTTTGACCGTGGAATACAGGCTTAAACCAGGTAAGCCTTTGCCGCCAGCGGTAGGTGCTAGTTACAGGTGTGTTGGCAACAGCTCTAGAATTTGATTCAATAGACCAACTCGTTCTATGTAGGTACTCGTTATAAAATTCCACTTCGTTGGATAAGGAACTTCTGGTCAGGCCTTTTTTGATTTTTCTTGTGTTTTCATTTCGTCTCAATGATAATTAGAAAGAATTGTAACACTTTTGGTATACTTCCAAACAAACTGCATACTAGTTACACAAGAACTGAGTTTCACCTCTTTGAGCTGTTTTTATCTACATCTAATTTTAACATATTTTTCAAGTAGATGTTGCTGTACTAACAGCAGCGACGTTAGTTATTTATAAGCATGATATTCTTAAGAAAAAATGTTGAAGCAGAAATTAACATCGTAATCTCGTATAATTTTTGATAAAATCATAACATCCTTTTCTAGCGTCGAGTTTTGGTCTGGATTTTTATATTTTTCTCTGAATATGTCCTCAAATTGTATGCATAGCCACTCTCTGAATGGCATCACTCCGATTTTTATTGGTTTGCGAAGTAGACATTGTTTTAGGCGGCTTGTAGGCTTATCCCATAGGTTGAGAATAACTTCAAAAAGATGAAACTAACAGGAGGCGGCAAATCCATCTTCTTATTGCAAAGTGTATTTCACTGCAGCTGACTTAGTTTCTGGTAACACCATGTTTTAATCGAAAAAGGAGAGAAGCTTAGCCAAATACATTGCAAGAAAAAGAACATTACGATACAGCTTCTAAAATATAAACTGTACTTAAGGGTGGTGGCTGTAGACAATGCTTTGGAGAATAGTTATGAATGAGAACTTGTAGAGCGACAATAATTTTATAATACCTAACCTAACAAATGCAATTTCTTCGTAGAAAAAGTCTTATCTCAAAATAATATCATTTCGAATAAATTTTCTTAAACATCGGTATAGCATATTTTACAATGACATATTGGGTTCTACCACTAACGCCTGGCTGTGTCTGTCGTCACAACTGGTGCTCCCACATAACTTTTTGCTACTCGAACAAGTTATTAGTGCCTGCTCGTGAATTCAAACGGACCCTATCGTGTTTAAAGACCCCGTCAACACATCTTTAATTTTTTTACTGCCTTTTCTGTCGATTTATGTTTTGTTTAGACCACAAACCGAAGGACGTAAAACTTGACTTTGTTGTAGTGACCGTGTTCGTATTCTGTGATAAGTTACCGATCCACAGCTATGCTATCCTTTTCTGAAGTGGATCTTCGGCACTCACATTTTTTTCTGTTTGTGTATTTACATACACGAATCTGCAGATACACAGTGCGCAGTCTTATTTGCATGTTAGTCTGTGTTTACTAAATTTTGCTGATAAAACCTTCGGAATTTATCTTTCTAGGAAATTATGTAAAATGATATTCTTTTAACTGCGTTTGCTTGTTTTACCATATCAGGATTGATAAACAAATATTTCTTGCAGTAACCATGTGTTGCACTTACTATTATGTGAGTTTCAATATTTATTTTATTTTCAAACCTTGTTGGAAATGCAAATCCAAGAATTGAGCGTGATAGTTTTTATTTTATGTAACCAGTTTATTTGTAAAGAATGTTTTGAATGTATTTCTTGCATTTGACTAGTTTGGTTACGTTATTAACATCTTGGAAACGAGATGAAGAACTCCTCGTACGATGAGCAGAATTACCACATGAACTCATAAAATCCACCTACACATACACACAAAAGATCTCACATCAGAACTACTTAGCATGCTTTATTAAACAATTACTATGAAACAACCAACTCAACCGGCTCTAAACGAATTCTCTAAATGCGTCGATTAATATTCATTGCGCTGAAGACAACTTGCCCGCTTAGAACAACAACAATAAAAACGATGTAACCGCAAACGTCAACTCATACCACACAGACAACCATTTATCTATCAATCACACGTTCAGCTAGTGGCAAATCTAACTCATTCAATGCTGCATAGAAGTTGCAGAAAGAGATACACATACAGATGTGAGTGTAAGCAGTAGAAATATATGTGTCTATGTGACTGTGTGTCTATGTGACACATATATTGCCCTAAATAATATAATGGAACACCAGCTGATGCTGTCTATTTCGCTACTATTCTAGCATAATTCTTTCCTCTTTTAGTTCTAAATGTGTTCACATACATCGGAAAGACTTTATTTTCTCTTTTGCACGCGTTAGCGTTGAGTTATCAAAGAATGAAATAGAAGAAATGAATCAAGGTTTGGACGAGAGTGTCTTTGATGAACTACTTCCTCTAGATGACGTCTAGCGCTTGATGCGCTCAAGTTATGCACACAGTTGTAGGTTATTGGTGTATAACATACGGAGAGTGCTCGAAAAATCGTCATATGTGTTTATTTGAATTTAGAATATAAGTTTAGAATATGTATACAACGTAATTTGGGCGAATCAATACAATTTTTAAAAGGTTGCTTATTTTCTTTTCATATACTGAAATTTAACTGTATCCAGATTCTAAAATAATTCTTGAGGAAGCTGTTTATATCTTCTGATATGATTATTTTAATCCTGTAGGCTATTGGGTATTAATTACTTATGAATTACTGCTTCTATTTTACTATAAAAATAACCTATCTATAGGTAATTTTTTGAGCTGCACTAACAACTCACAAGCGAAGACACCCAAATGTCTGTTTCCGATTTTGATAAAGTTTGGCAAAAATACAAATAACAAATAAATATTTGTCACGTTTTTCTTTTAACGTCATGTTTTTGCTTTTTGAGGGCGCAACGGTGGAGGAGGCCACTCAAAATATTTTTTCCAACACTGCAGAAACCAGAAAAGATTAGAAGTTCAGCTAAAACCAAATTGTTTCTTTCTTGCTCATCTGTTCCAGTGATAGCTTTTGAGGGTTGAAACTTATGACGAGCTTTCGTTGCTTGTAGAATCATAAAAAGTAAGTCTCAGACTTTTTTCGGAATTTTGAATTTTTTATTGAAGGTCTGAGCAGCAGTTTAAAGATTTTAAGGATGAGTATTGAGGTTCTAAACACCTAGATTAATATGTTGAAATCTATATCGATCAGGGAAATTTTAATATTAAGTTGTTATAACTTTTGACGTTTGAAGTCCTCAAATTAATATCCTGTGGGGATTCGCAAATTATCATACCTGAAAAAATAATGATTTTTTCTTTGGGAAGTTTAATTTACCGCAATAACTATTGTAATTCTAAACGTCTAAATAAATATTTTGGAGGTTATCTCGATTTTTCGTGCCACAAAAATTAAGAGAGAGATATTTCGAAATAGAATTTTATTTTAAAGATTGATTAACTTCTACGTGCCTCGAAAAATAATAAAGTTCTAAGTGGCACCTGAAAATTTTTAGCAGTAAGTTTTGATATCAACGTTTGGCCAGTCATCGCAATGTTTCGTAACACAAAAAGGAAGAAAATGAAGTATTGGAATTGAGTATTCTCGATAATTCTTTTGGTTAGAAACCTCCAGATTCTTCTCTAATTTTCGTGTCCGGAATATTCTACAATTTCTCAACCTAATATTGGACTCAGTCCAACGCTTCGGGTTGGGTTTTGCAATAACTCCATATCTTGTATCATCCCACAATCGCACTTGTCATCAGTTGGTTGTGCAAGGCCCCAGCCAGGTGGGCTTTCTAACAGAGGATAGTTTGCGGATGGTTCATCCAGGGAGCTGCTGAGAAATCGGCGTCTAGATTTTCGCACTTGAGACCTGGTGTTGCTCGAAAAGGGGGTGACGATTGTCGAATGTTTTCTGAAATTCGCTAAATTCATATGCCTCACTGCGCGAGTTGGGATTGCGAAAGTCAGCTGCTTGGTGAAGTTTGGCTAGCTGTCTACCAGATTAATATGGCGGAGATTAAAATTAAAAATTATTTCGGTTTAACTTAGTTTTTTGTAGAACTTCTAAATCTAGAGCAACATTTTGAAAGCCATGGCGAGATTTCATGTCATATAAAACTAATAAGAAATACGGATTTCCGTATTAGCGACAACTTTTCAAGAATATTATTTCAATCTTTTCGTTCATTAAAACTACAAAAAAATGTTTCAAAAATTTGATTTATTTCTTGGCCAGTGTTTCTGCTGCAACCGAAACTTTTAGCTAACTGTAATCTCATTTTACACGGTCATTTAAACAGTTGAAGTGCTATGGAGATATTATATTTTTCACCTTGTATTTTCAGCTACTTTTTAGACAAAACTTTAAAATTTTATCTAGAACTTCAGAACTTGGTGGGGTCCCATCAGAACTTCCCTAAAAAATATTTTTTTTTTTTTGAAAAATGTGTATGCACAATTCCCAAAATTTGTCTTGTAAACAAGTACGATGGCACTTGTTTAATCAGGCATATATATTTCTGAAGACATATAATCCGCAGTTTTTAATGTCATACTCAAATAGCCATGTACTAAATGGATATCTTTGAAGACATAATATGTCAGAAATATGTAAACAGTAGTTTTCTTCTTGATTTATATTGTCTTAAATACAATTCGTGGTAGCGTCTGCTATGGAAAATTGCTGCGTTACTGGACGTTTCTAATCTGTTGTGTATAGAAACTTGATGTATGGTTGATGATATTTCACTGTTATAGATGTTATTGCCGTCTCGCCTCCGTAATTATCTATATTCAAATCTCAAACATATCTGATGCTTGATTTTTAAGACATAAATACTGGAGGGGACCAATATAATTTTTCAGGTATTATTACAGATATGACCCTTTTTACAGCCAAGTTTCTAGCTACACGTATGTACGTCAAAAGTAGAATAGTTAATCAAATATTTTAAAGTCACTACCACTGTAGTATATGAACGCATTAAATGTATTATCTCCCTTTAATGTGCCAGAAAACTGAATAGGTACCATTCTTTGAAATAAAACATTTTCAGTTCAAAAAGGATACAAAACCGCTGTGTTCATTATTAACAATATTCATTAGTAGTCTTCTTGTCTTTATTCTCTAATCATACCTTGTTTGACAATCTGTGTTCAAATTTGTACTCCTCCACTATATTATAGCCCGTATTTTGTTTAGCACAACCAGCATCCGTTGAACAAATACATAGACACACGTCGAAGTGCACATACAAGATGTAACAAAAAAAACGAGAACTGTTTAACAATCCAGTAAAATTCGAAGTAATGAAAGAAAGAAATGAAAAAAAAAGTAATGAAAAAATACATTCTTAAAATCTGCTGTTGAGATTTTTCATTGACCGCTGCAACATCTCAGCTGGGATACTGTCGATTTCGTCCCGAATTCTCTGATTCAACTCATCCAGGGTTCTTGGACAAGTCATGTACACTTTATCCTTGAGATAGTCCTACAAGAAAATTTCGCAAACGTATAAATCTGGCGATTTAGGGGGCCAGGGAATGTTACCGAATCCTGAGATCACACGGTTACCAAACAATTCTCCTGCAGCTTCCATTGATTGCCGTGCAGTTTATGATCTCGCTCTATTCTTTTAGAACCACAACTTGTTTAGAAGTTCATCGTCATTGTCTATGTTTGTTATCATTTGTTGAGAGAATCCTAATCCTAACCGGTAGGTAATCGTTATCCTTTAGTTGTTATACTATCTGTAGGGATTATGTGGATGAAATTTTAAATCTAAATGAAGAATTCTGCAGCTGCTTGCTTACGAGTTGGACGCTGTGGGCTCGCATATAACATCAATAGACCGTGGAGTACGAGCCTTCTTGGTCGTCCTGCTGGTTTCTTCTTTAGGGCAGATCCAGTCTCTTCAAACTTATTATTCCAACCTTTTATGGCGGGTTTTGATGGAATGTCACTATGGGGACCTAAATTATAAAAATGTTGAAACTCCTTCTGCATAGTTTCCAAACTATCATTGTTTTTATAAAACATTTTTATGGCTAACGTGTTGCCCGTTCCACTGATCGATGGTTACTAAAATGGCGAGCTTTTTCTTGCTAAATGCAACTTGCAGTGCTACCACTTGCACATGGCCACTAATACGTATTTCAAAAATTCCCGTTATTCTGTGTCACCTTGTATAAACTATTAAATTCAATTCAAATCGCTGGTAATAAAATCATATACTTAATTATGTACGTATACAAATATTCAACCTTTCAGGAGAAATGATATTCACACGAGAACACATCCAATAAAATACGTAATTTTAGCATCGATCTCATGATTCCAATATGAATGAAATCAAGTTGTTCACACGTTTTTTTTCGACTACATCTTTCGCCTCCGCAAGATTTTCTTTCTCTAGGAGGTAGTACATATACCTTTAATAAAAGTTTCACATTACATGTTCCTCTCGCCGACCAATTCACAACGGGTATTTTACGAAACTGGTCTTCCGTCGAGATACAAACTAATGGTACTACGTTTTACTACATCCACACTTACACACCGTACCTTCTCATCGGTCCCCGTTTCAATAATAATATCTGGTACAAGATATACATAGAACGGTAGCAGGTAGAAGGTCAAAAAAAAAAGAAAAAAATCGGAAACCATTTAAGGAGATATTTTCATCAAATTCTCTTGTGTACCTGGGCAAGGTAAGGGTCCTTCTTCTTCCTTCATTATTACTAAATACACTTGACACAGAAACTCAATGGGCCGTAGTAGTAATACTGATCGTGTATAGTGTATGTTGTTGTACTTAAAGTTTTAAGGGATATCGATCCATTTTGGTTTTGAATTTTCGACAAATTGAAAACAGGATTGATTGTAATCTACGTTTGAGTGCTTCAACCTGTTGGTATGGGATTTCGGATGTTTTCTAAAGATACGACAAAAGAATGATGTGGTAATAGAAAAGTAGATTCTTTTTAGAGGTACATGCTTGTAACTGCTAATTGACCTTGATAGTTTAAGTTATTGATGAATAGATTGGAAGTTTTTACGTAGGTTATCTTGAAGATTATAAGATGAATACAGGTGCTTTAAATGAACAACTAAGAATACGGTGACTACAATATTGTATGCACTAGAGATGCATTTATCGAAAGTCTTAACCTACATGATTTAATAATGCTTAAGCAATCTTATCATCTGAGGGATAAGTAGACCCAAACAAATAGAAATAACCTGTGTCTGCTTCCAATTATAATGAGATCTGCTTGTAATTTGCTTTCAAATGAAATGAATAGTAATAATTTAGACATTTTTGAATTCTTCTAAGTTTTCAAAGAGTAATCATTTGTTATCTGTGTTCAGTGCAACTACTACGAGGAGTTGCAAGAAACTCCCGTTTGTTCAAGTATCCACAAAATTCTAGCCAAAGAAGGCAGTACTGCGACCGAAGTGGGCTTCCTCAAGAAACCTCACGAGGGAAACATTAACGAACAATATAAAGTTCATTTTCTGTTCGCGGGAATACTGACGGGTACTCGTGGGCCAAACCCACCGGATCGAAGGTCGAATAGGCCTAAGTGATACGACTGGAGGCTGGTCACAGAGATCACGAGACCTGCGAAAATCAAGTGGGCGTCGAGCAGATTTGCGCCCTTCAAATCTGCGGCCACGGGCGGAATTACCGGAAGGGATGGAAGAATGGCCAAGGTTCTGGCCGGACTAGGTTCGTCAAGGCAATTCGTCGGGCCTGGTACATCCTTCGGCACGACCAAATCACAAATTAGAAAGTCTATCGACGAATGGACACATGACAAGTCCAGGGAATGGTGACAAATATCACCGGGTGAAAGGCAGTCAAAGGAGTTCCTAAAGGAACAGAAGCCTGAATTCACTGCAGACCTGCTGGATAAATCCAGGAAAACCGTCAAAAAGACTGTAGGTCTGCTGACAGGTCACTGTATACTAAATAGGCATTGTATAACATAGGCCTAGCGGAAGATGCTACATGCAGGATTCTGCAAGGAGGAGGAAGAATCTGCAGTCCAAGGTTTCTAATGCTGGGCACAGTTACATATGTATACATGTGTATATTAAGGAGCCGCTCTTAAGGACGATAAATCTCATAAAGAGGGCGCCTTCTAGAATTCATGGGCAGCACAATAGACCTGGAAGGTCGCGATGAAAGAGGCCCGTGGTGCCACCCCTACCCTAATTTAACCCAATCTTCTACAGTGGCTTCCATGTTCTATTCCTTGTGGGACTACCACTGTACTTCATGCTGTGTAGATAATGCGTGTAAACGTGTTTTGTAAACTTTGTTACAATATCAACTCGCCATAAGTAATGTTGTGAAAGATAGAGCCATCTTACTTTTTCGGCCACGGATAATGAAAGTAAAAATACTCAAAAAACAATAGAAAATGTTGTCAAAAATTATTTGAAGAAATGTTCATAAGAATTCAATAAGATTGCAGCAAAATTTTCTATTATAAATAAAGTTAATAGTTCCATTAACATCAGCAATAATATGTATTAAATGTCTTCAACATTTATCAAGTTCTTCGGACATTTCTCATCTGCCTCGCTGGATATGCACAAAACGGTAAAATATTTTTAAAATCTTTTGGTTGAAGTATGTATAAGTCTACGAGGAGCACTTTCTAAAAGTATTTTGAAATCTACAGACGAGTCTAAAAGAAGGTTATACATCAAAGTCATCAAAATTTACGTTAACGTACTCCTTACTTCCACCCTGTATATTGAGCGTGTTTTGGATACTCCTATATATTTTAAGTGCTACGTTGAGATCTTTAACCTAAGGATGACATAACCTATCTTCGATAAAGGAGCGCGAGGTATTCCATACCTTTTTTTATGAATAATACTTCTATTAACCTTACTTAACCTTTATTGGCGATAACCAAAATACATATATTCGCAAAAGGGGGTTTAAAGCCTGCTTCTGCATACATTAAGTTGTCCTTTATGAAATTATCGTTATAAGTGCTGTTGAACACAAACAATTCATAATATTTCTGAATTTCTTTGTTGTCTGGTTGGTTTGTTTTAAAACTAAAGCATTATTATTGCGTTAACCTACAGCTATAATTTAAATTTTACAGCAAATAGATATAATCCGACTGTGCAATATTACATCCATGTTACAGCAAGGAACCACTGGTAAACTACCTAGTTCTACTAAAAATACATACAAATATAGGTGCAATAAAACCACTTACTTGGCAGAGGTAGGTGAGTATACAATTCCTCACGTGGCCTCTATATTTACCGTAACAACGTAGTCAGTGCAAGGTTAGGGTGCTAGGGACCGGAAACACAAGGGGGAACCCACCCTCGCAATACCGCCGGAAGTAGTGTAAGACCCTGAATCGAGGCTACCTGTCACTAGGCACGATGCCGAGCAACACCGCATCAGCCTAATGTACTATCTCTCTTTTTCACTCGCTTCGATGAGTATCTCTTTAGATGGTCTCTTACCTTTTTTTCTCGCAATAAGTCCTATACGTACCGCATACTAAAACGGCAGCAGTATAAGAAGGTTGGCCAACATATGGTATTTTTTTTAATACACAGATTGCATCACAGAATCTTTTTTAATCTTAGGGGTTTGTTTTGTGGGGTTGGGAATGTTTCTGTTCTGCATTTTGTTTTTGATTTTCGTAAACAGTCGCAAAATAAGAAATGCATACAAGAATGGCATAAATAGATAAAATTAGATTAGTATCATTCAAAATGCCATACATACACAATAACATGAATTAAAAAATATCCACGAGAGAAATTAATTATTATTATTATCGAACATCAATCATGTGTTATCAAATGTTATATTGTGACATATACGATTTTATGTTTGGTTTAGTGATTAAAATATTACATTGGAAAGACTACCATTGTGACTGCAAGATAACTGCGATTCATTTTTATGTCTTAATAAAATACCAAAGGACGAACTACATCATTGCAAATTGAAGCTTAATTATTAGCACACAAACGAACTAACAAAGCCACGGAAAATTCTAATTCTCCGAGTACGCAAGCAATGTTTCTGCCACTTTAAGTCTAAATGTAATCACAATCAATGACTTCAATGATACGAACCTTAAAGAGGTAAGATTTGCTGGCCATTGGTAGGGCACTACTGATACCGTGGCAAAGTTTTAACACACAGCTATGGAAATATATTCAGATATGCAATGGGTAAACCCAATAAAGAAGTAGTCTTAGGAGTTCCCCAACAGAGTTTGGGAAGTTGCTGCAGGCTGTGTTCAAGTCTAAGGGCATCTTATCTGTGAGTTCAACGCATTTTTACTGAAATTACTCTAAATGATCCAATGCATTTAGAAATAGCATTCTATAGGCTATCATGCATTTTATTGTACGCAATTGAGGATTTTTTTTACTGGTAGGCACATTGAATCAATGTAGAGACGAACATTACCTATTCAAAATTTATGATTACCACTGACTGCTATTGCGAATCAAAAACAGCCGAGTCGAGCGTTACACGGTGAAGTTGCCACCAATTGAGCATATCTACCGACATCAAACTATACACAATCGTAAACAGCACACAGCACCCACCAAAGAACAAACAAACATACCACGACTTCAAAAACTGTCGTCATTGGAGTAGGGTTTTTTTACGAAATTAAAAAACGAAAGGTTGACACCAATGCGATGATTTTGAAAGCTTAAATTCCGAATGCCCTTAGAACAACCAAAGTCTGAGCATTTGGTCTTCATCCAACCCACACGAATTCATTATCGTACAACTTTCTCTACAAAATAATGGTCAACAGAAGATTTTGAAGGTTTCCTATAAACATATCTTCGTAATGAACTTGATACAATTACATCGCAATGCTTTTTCTTTTATTTTTCTATTCTCGAATAATATCTTGCCACTACTTTGTTAGATAATTTACTTGGTTGATAATGACGGCTGTGGTGACGGAAGCAGCTAATACTTCGGAGAAACAAATGCTAGGTGGTTCAAGACAGAACCAAGAAAATGACAACTACTTAAAATCTTAGATATTCATTAACGAATCACCTCCATCCTGCGTAAGATTGTTGATCAAGAATTTTAAATTTTAAATATCTGGTATATAAAACAATTTTTCAAATCAAAACTTTGCAATAAAGGCTTCGACAAAGTTATCCTATTTTCATATGTGTAGACTGCACCCTGATTTTAGTTATATGTATGTACATATATGCCTACCAAGAAAGTGTGCGATGTGAACTGCATAACAATTCAGTTTCTTTCAGGGGAATGAACATCACAACATTATTTCTAAGGATATAATCAATAATTTTAGATTTGTACAACAATGAAATAAAAGGCGTGTGTATAGAGAGCCAGAGAACTATCTGAGAGATAACGTAAACTCCAAAACAAATTTCTTCTAATATCCGTAGTAGTAATTATTCAATTTTTCTTTACAAGCGCACTTTATAGATTTCAGGACAACTTAAACACTAAAATAAGTGATACTGCTAATAGTATATTATGACACTAGTGCATAATCGAGCTTTTAAAGCACGAGTAACGAGTTTAAAGCCACGACGCGAAGCGGAGTGGCTTTGACGTTACGAGTGCTTTAAAAGCTAATTATGCACTGTGCCATACGATATTTTTTAGTATAAATGCAACAATAATTTTAACTAGAAGAAATCAAATCAATAATTTCAATACATTTTATCGAGTGATATGTGTCTCTATATTATGTCATTTGACCTTTCACTTAATTATTAAACATCATTGTTGTATTAATAATGTCGACAGAAATTCAAAAACTAGCTGCTGAAGCTGAATTAAGTTTAGGTAATACCTGCAAAGTCCAAATAATAATTCAAATCAATAATCAATAATTCCAATACATATTATCGAGTGACATGTACCTATATGTCATTTGACATTTCCCGACATTTCACTGGACTATTAAACGCTTGGGATTGGCTGTTACCAAGCAACCTCTTTATCGCACGGCGTGCGATAAACGCCTGATTATGCACGCTTATGGGTGTGTTTTGATTGGTTTATGATGCATGCATACTAAAAAACATTATTATGTGGTCATTCACTAATGTAACTGATGATTGTGTTAACCAATGTATATAGTCTCAAGTACTTAAGATAAACATATGCGATAACAACCATTTTTAAAAAAACGGGTATACCTAACAAAAACGTATATTTAGAGTAAAGGTACAAATTGTTAATAATATAATTTTAATTTGAACTGTTAGTCATTTCACGAGTGGAAATCCTCAATGAAAATTCTGACGGTTTTCATGAGAAATATTCAAAGGGGACCTGAATTAAAATAGAATTGAATAATCGAAAATGTATATACTGTGACATTAGAAATGTTATACCCAGAAGGAATAACTTGTTCAACTTGATTCTTTGGCATCAAAATGACTATGCTACGATAAGAATGTCAACTTTTATCATTGATACTTTATTGCGAAAAAAAATCTCTTACTTGATTCATGTTTATGGGAGCTGGCTGATACAGATAAGTTAAGTTATTGCGTGTCCGTCTAGAAGCACAACAAAATGTCAGAGTTAGAGGTCGTCAAAATTATCATCGTGTTAGTGACTTTGACAGGGCTAGAATTGTTCCCTATCGAGACCATTTTGCTACAACGCGTCAAATAGGTGGCCATGTGTTTGTAGAAGCAGGTAGACCTGTTACTATGTGTACACTATGATGATGTACTACAAACCACGTTACTACCTTATCTAGATGGCCGTCCACACGTCCTTTTTCACGAAGACGATGGACGCCCCATATTGCTCGTCGACTTTCTCCAAGAATCAGCAGTTAAAGTTTTGCTATGGCCCGTCCCTCGGAATTAAAGCCCATCGAACATGTGTGGGATATCATGGGGAGGAGACTGTCCACTTTGCACCATCCTCCATAAATCTTGGGGCAGTTAGTCAACGAAGTTCAAGTTGCTTAGAACGTGGTGCCACAAGCAGATATTGAACATCTCATTTTGTCGATGCGAGGACGTGGACAGGAATGTATTCAGCTAAACATCATCGAAATTGCGTGGGCTTCAAATTTGAATTTCTACGTGCAAATTGTTTGAGCTACCCATCAGGCTGTTATGTTGCTCGACCTTGTTCTTCTCTTGTTCTTATCTTGTTCTAACAGTTTCTGTTTCTAAAAGTAATGCCAGAAACGGCAAATCATAGTTTGTCTCATTCTGTATGATCAAAACTTTAAATACCTTATTGAAATAGAATTGATATAATATACATATAAGCTTGGATGAGAACTTATACATTTCTGTACGTATCTTGTATTTCAACATTGTGTTTCTTTTTGAAAACGACAGCTGACTTCAACCGTTGCAATAGCTCGTCTCTGTACCTTCTATCGTAGTAAGTCGTAACATTCATTTAAGTTCAGTCTCCGTAAATCGACGTAACTACTCCATACCCGAAGCATAAATAAACTCCAACCGCTCAATAGAAATCCTGTTTATCTAAAGCTGAGCATGTCGATAGATATCTTAATTAAGCTGTATTTATCCGTTTCGTTTTCACTAACACAAAACGTCGAGATAAAAGCTCAGATACTTACACTTCCAATCAACGTTAAACGTACTTGATTACCAATCGTCATTTTTTTTTGTTTGTCTTTTAACCGATCGGAAGACAACCCAGGCGTCCTTAACCAATCGAGTGTATCGACCGAAATCTTAATTTTGTCATAAATCCCGTCAGATCGAAAAACGAAATAGAAACAAAAATCACCACTGCATAGAATAAATTGGAAGAAGCAAGTGCGCATTACATGTACGATACGTACAGTATAGTCAATTTCGAATTATAGTCTCACATTTAATCCTTTATGTGTTTTGCGGACAAAGTAAGACATTGTTCTTTTTTGAAACGTATTAAGTAAAATAATTCATAACAAAAACAAAGAAGAATACAATATCAAATTAGCATGCATATCATCTTTCTTAAAAATGGCAATGTTGTATTGAAATATATCAGTAACACAGTGCTAACGCAGGCAGCATACAATCTGGAGGACTGGTCACGTCTCTCATGGATGAAACATTACAGATTTCAAAATCAAAACAATTATGCACTTGGTTTTGCTTTTTTTGTGCTATTTATTAACAGCTGAGGGCCCTACATGTGATCCTGCGGCATACCTGACATCATTCAAGTCTGTTGAGGCTGTATAATTTTTTGCGAACCACCTTATATTAATTATTTGTGTATTTGTGGAGGATGTAATTGGTGTGACTTCCAAGCTATTGGATTGTCAATAGCACCAACTGAAGATTACATCTCCCGCGCTACCACATCTATAGTTAATATGTAGACAATTCCCAAACTATACCTACAATGTGACGTGAACCAAGTAACAACTCCAGAAGATTGCGCATAAACTGTATGTCGAATTGTTCAAACTTGTATCGGTTTGCAGAAAGTGCTGGGTTCGCTGAAAATAATTATAAAAGAACGTTAATTCGACTGGGTGATAATAAACAAATACAGGTATCTATATAAAAAATAGATACCATATATCTACAGCTACAATGAGTTGACGCACTTATACAGAACCGTTTTTTATTACTTCCCGTGTTTTTGCTTGGTTTATATCCTAAATTTGAAATGCACTGTACACTCTCAGGATCACAGGAAGAGAACAAGACGACTCACGTTTGATAAAGAAAGAAGACGAATCACAAATAGTTAGACGAAGGCAATAATTCGAAGCGAGTGAGTTGCATCTTAATCCGATTCGTTGTTAGACGAGGATGAAATGTTGAATGGATGGATACAGCGTACGCTGTACGTGTATTTACTCTCTCCGCTGGAGTGCGGGCGGAGAGGAAATAATGGAAGAGAGAGGACTCGCCATATGCAAATAAATTTTATTGTTCGTCTGTAGATGGACGCGTTCGTCACATCTCCGCGTAGACGTCAATTGTTTCTTATAACTGTCATTGGTGTTTGTTTCTGAGTAATACTATGAAATGTTTTCTGGTCGTGTTAACTAGAATTTTGATTGGTGTATGATTTAAGCTAGCTAGCAGAGGCAATTATGTATTCGAATGTACAATTAAGTTTTTTCAGAAAATAATTATGTTGTTTGGTTTTTGGTATTACTGTTGGACGACAAATTGTATATCCTAGTATCTGTCTTGGTCTGTTTTATTTCCAAATCGAATTTCCAAACATTGATCTCTGAATTGGTACTAACTAATTTGCCTTTTTTTTCCGGGTTCAGGTATCTACTACGAAAGTGTTTGAGATTTTAATGTACAATTTTTCTTATATCCCCAGCTCTTGGTGATGGGCTGGAGCTGGTATGATTGCTCGTACAATTAAGCTATTTCTATATATGAAATGTTTGCTTAAAATATATAGTCGATAACGGAAAACTGCTCGAAAATGTTGCTTGTACCCACCCTCAACGGAATTGACATACCGTTTAAGGCGATGAAACGTTAAAATGAAGTCGATGAATGATTGGTGAGACGAAATAAGCTGTCACTTGAAACGTTTTAATTTACGCCTATGACATGCAGCGCTTTTCTGACAGACTTATTTTATAGTTATCTTCATTTGACAACATGGTAAAGCATCAATTTGGGACGTTCTTTTTGATATTCCTTCAAGTTCAGCAAACAAAACGTTCTTCATTACAAGCGGGATTTGCCATGTTTTGTTGACATTTTAAGAACTGTTGCGAACGAAATATTTTCAGTACAATGGGTCCATCCATTACCACGAAGCTGGCTGTGTACAAATTGACACGAGAGTAATTGTGGTATACGGGGTAAAGGCAGGTTTGGGTGATTGACAGAGCACAAATAGAAGTGCTCAATTGTTGGGAGCCGAAAGTGTGGAAAACTTTTGGGAGAGCAGAAGAAGAGAGAGAAACATCGTTTCTGAAATTAAAAGCAATAGGATGGATTTGGTTGGGTCATGTCCAAACGATGGGAAGAAAAGATGCTAAAAGGTCTTCGCCAGATGACTTAACTGATGGAGGTGTTAAGCAAATTAGCATTCAATAGGCGAAAGAAGTACAAACTACAGTCCAAAATAACTTGCATCTAATATATCCTTGTTGTGACGCTTACAAGAGGAAACATGGTCTCAGAAGGGTTCCAAGGGGTGCTAAAAGAGAACAATAATTGAATAATTTCTATAAGTAACTGAAAAGTATTATTCTTACCAGATGATTTTCTCATTTTGGAGTTACTGCAAAATTCAAAAGAATCACAATTTTGTCTATAATTATTGTTGAAAGTTGTTTTGCCGAGGCGACCCACTGCAGTTCTTGCTGTGTAAATTGTGTGTGCTCTGTCTTTTCGTGCACTTGAATGAAATGTGTAATTTACACGTTACCCCAAGGTTTTGAACGATTTTGGCGACAACTGGTATAATATTACGCAATATTTCTATGATTCTAACTGGATCATATCCACAAGATACTGCGGATGATATTGCTACGAATTCCAAATAATAATTTGACATTTCTCTTCTATCAAGATACATTTATATTTATTTTCAAACTTATCAATGTATTCCAAACTTCTGTAGGCAAAGCATCACGTACAATATTTTTTCTACCAACTTAATTATTTGTTTTTCTGGAAAATTTACAACAGGAACCGGTGGCAAATATTTACAATCTGGACTCATTCTATCGTGTTTTTTCTCATCTCCAACTCCTTTTTTCTACGTTTCTCGTCTCTTTTGTACTTGCTACGTTTACGAGGCGGTACGTTGCTACATCCAGCGATTTCGGCGTCAATGAGTGAAGATAGATTGTGTTTCGTAAATGACGTTATGATATGCATTTCCGCCTTTTTTATTTCTAGATCCATATACCGCTGGCTGTGCGTGCGCTGCTGTCGTACGCCTCCGCCGAAATCGCCCTATGCATTGGACCGACCGATATAGAGTGAAGACTTATGTATGAGCTTTGTATGTATGTATGTATGTATGTATGTATGGGGAAACGCGTACAATACACGAGCTGATGAGATGGGACGGGACGAGACGAGGACAAGATCAATCTTGATGTTTCGATTTCAGAACGCATATTTCCTGTTTAAACGAAGTCATTCTTTATCAAAATATTTTATTTTTAAACTCTCACATCTAACATCTTTTATGTTTTTTGGTTACTGTATATATTTGCGTGACTAGCACACAATATGTTTCTTTCGGTTATGCTACGGGGTATACTCGAGAAGATCTGTAAGTAGGTATGAGCATGAATTAATATGAATGTCCGCGGATTATCTGGTTTGATCTATCGTCTTGGGATTACTGATTATTAGAACAAATAATATTGAAACTATTTTCAGAGATGTTTAAATATAAATGGTGCTATCCAGAACCTGTAACATGCCTACCACCAACGTTACTGTGTACACATTTTATTGTAAAAAATCCAATATATAATGTTGAGAGTCTTCAATTTCTCTAATGCTGAACCGCAGACACTTTCGCCTTTTAGATTCATTAAGAGATTGACTCTTTTGGTCAATAATTGACATCTAGTTTGGCATATGGCTTCATGGTGTGGCTCGGTTTTAGCGTGGATTTATTAAAATGAAGGAATAGAAAACTTCTTTAAATTGTTATTGCTGTGGCCAAATTGTTCAGATGTCGTAAAAAGTTTGCAACGTCTGAAGCTTGCCTTTTGAGTATGAAAGGCTTTATCAGCATAGAAGTAGCACCACATGCTTTGTTTTCCCTAAAAATGGTATCTGAATATTTATCTAGCAGGTAAGACTAAACTAAAATCTTGAGATGGCAAAGGTGAGAACTCCCCAGTTTTTCAACGATCTCGTCCTCTATGAGACGGTTATGCTGGTCATAGATTTCGTGCACAAAATTACATTGATTCCTTCCACAAATAGGGGTAGCTATTCTAACGCTTTAAAATTTTCATTTTAGCGCAGTTTGCATAAGTAATGTTGAAGCCACATGTACAGCATGACTCTTTGTTGTAAAATTAATATATGTATTTTTATTGTAAAATGCAAAAATTTACTAAGCTGAAGGTATTAATTTGAGAAGTCTGTGAAGAAGATTTTAGCTAGACAGCCCTTTCTTTGTACTTAACGTCAATGTTAAACAATTTCTTCCACGCACTTTTTTAGAATGTACTCTAAATCTCAATTTTCGTTACAAAATGCACTTTTGGTACTTCTTCTAGTTATGCTGTGTAAAAAAGAAATAATTTTCACAGAAGGGACATATTATTGTCATAAAATTTAATACATAATAGTGGAATACATTTCCCTTAACACTAACTCTGTGGTTTTCATCTTTATTTAAATCTACTACTGTGTAATAGGATCCAGGCCCAGTGTGTTCAAATCACCACATATTAAATTCACAAAGATCAGTCATACTACAAGGTTACGAGCTCTAAACAAAATTTAAATGTACCACCATAAAAAAACATTACACACTTTCGTAAAGTTCTTTAATGATCATGTTTTTAATATACATATGGCTGCCCCTATAACGTATATATCTGTTTCATTTTAATTGAAATTTAGTGGACATTTACATAATTATGAATTATTATTATACTGTTACGAATGGCACCATCTAGTGACAGAGCAGTGTAAAATGGATTATGCAGTGCACTGTAATTATGATGGCGCCATTCGTAACAATACATATACAGCAATGTCTATACTACTTTGTATTTAATGATCTCTGTACAGTACACTCCTTGAAATTCGCGGATGATGTGTAAGAAAGTTAAAAGAAAAATGATATAGAAATTGTTCTAGCTTAGAAATCTCTTTGTATGGGACATAAAGCGTATTGTGAACAATGAAAATATGTAGGTACATCATCTATTAAGCATTTGGTATACGCCTCATTAACGTCACAGTTTAACAAATTCTGGAACTGAGTCAACTTTCATCCAATATTTGATAAGAGTTTTCAGCACCACCATACAAGGATTAAGAGTTTCTTTGTATCGTATGCGGACGCAATGTTGTAGATGCCGTCAAAAAATCTGGTGGTAAATGTTTTGCCCAAATTTATTTATCAGAAGACTGAAGCAGGTTTGTAACTGGGTATGCAGGTGTGTTGGCAATCAACGGAACGGCTTTTTAACAACTTTACGGTAAGATGTTTACGCACTTCAAGCATACAAATCTTTTTGAACCATTCTTGAAGTATTTGTTATTTCATCCAACCAAAAACATGCCAGTGAGAAAAAGACATTTTTATGCGTACCAGTCCCCTTGTCGTATAACAGGATAATTGAGAATTTGCAGTATAACTCCTTTCAATTCCTTCTTGTTTTATGACCAGCCATCTTTAAAAATCATGACTAAAGACATAAAAATAAAGTTGGGAAAACTAATCATGTAATTACATTGTTATCTACCGATTAAAGATCTAGTGCTTCTGTTACGCTCAAGAAAAACGACTAATGGTAGTCTTGTTTTTGCTACGGGCTCCACTCCAACTAATGTATTATCTATTATTATTGCCAATTTCCCGAATAAAACCGACATAAGGGATGACATACCTTCCTCAAACCGCTTGCTTGATGGGCTAGTACAATATTTGAATTGGTGGCCTTCTGTTTACTTAGCTTGAGTAGTCTTCTGGATGTCTTACTAATCCGTTTGTTTTTTGAATTCCACTTGAAATTTAATGCTGGTGAGACCAGGAGTCTGGGCATTGGCTATAATTTTGCAATAACTCGGGGATGTTCTGTCAAAATCTTTCCTCCGATGAAAGTACCAGTGTCTTAGTATGAGGTGTTCTTCTTAGAGGTATAGAACTTCCGATAGGGATAACTGTCAAACTACCTGTCACACTAATGAAGTGTGTTTGAGTTTTTTTTCAGTATACTTTGGCAACTCGTCATGTAAAGACTTGCACCAAAACACTCGAATTTATCGATCCGATGCCGTTCTCAGCAACTTGATCTCTGCCCGGCCACTACTTGGAAAATTTCGAGGAAAGAGCATTAGCTCACATAAGATTCAACTGGTGCAATAATTAAAACCAGCGGATCATCAATCGTGTCGTGTGTTCGACGAATGGGCTGAGACTCAACTGGAAGTTGAATCAGATTTTTATCGTCAAATCATGATGAGGCTCATTTCTAGCTTAACGGGCATGTAAGCAAGCAGAATTGTCGTTTTTGGAGTGACCGCAATCCTCATAATACTCTTGAGACTCTATTAGATCACGAAAAAATCATTTTTTGGTGTGGTTTACATGCCGAAGGCATCATCGACCCATTTGTCTTTAAATTCGAAACCGGTACCAACATTACCGTGAATGGCGAACGCTACAGGCAGAGTATTCGTGATTTTTTTTGTTCCTCACGTCGCGTCGTTGCAAATCATTTGGAGGAGAAATGGTTCCTACAAGACGGCGCAACATGCCATACAGCGCGTACAACCATCACGTTGTTGAGCCAAACGTTTGGTGACCGAATTATCTCAAGAAATGGACCTGTGACTTGGTCGACACCGTTCGACTACTTTTTGTCTCTACTACGTCAAATCTTTGATCCACGCTGATAAACCAGCAACGGACTGATCATTTAGAATTCAATATTTGACGCAGTATTGAAGAAATAAAGCTGAGTATGCTTGAAAAAGTGGTGCAAAATTGGACCGGGATGGCGTTCATAAGACGCAGTCGCGAAGGCCATATGCCAGAAATTAGTTTTAGACATTAAATACCACGCAATGTGTGAGCTAATAAAGCCAAAATTTTTGTCATTCCATTGAATTTGTTGTATATTATTAAAAGTGGTGTACACCAATGGCCACCGATATCAAAATGTTGTGTTTGATGAAAAAATATTTTAGGGCAGTGTGTAAGTGTATGTTAAAAGAATGCATGGTCATGTTAAATTTATGATCTTGAAAGATTTTAAAAGTAAAACACTTTAAGTTTTGATTTTTGTATCAAAGACTTTTTACTGCGAGTGTAGGCTTTGATCCAAGTTTAGGACTAATACGGATAATTTTCTTCGACTATAATTTGATAGATACATAGCTTTTAGTTGTCATTATATGTCAGCATAATCGCTATTTGCTAGCAATTACTGCTTTAAATACTGGTCTCGTATACTTTCACACTACTCTTTTTTCCAAGAACCACTTATCTGCTTTTTAAAACCCATGTTTCATTGGGATGCTTATAACATTTGCTCACGACTGTAATTGTGTAAGTCACTATGTGTCATATTGTTGCTTATGTTCGTGTACCTATTTCGGACAGGTAAGTAATAAACCGAATACAACGTTAGTATTTTCTCCATTTTAAATAATCCCGTACATGGCGTTCGATAACCCACATTACACAATATTCTTAATGCTTCTTTTTGTTTTATGAATACCGCTTTTGCTTCTGTAAAGCTCGCGAATGAAATAGCGAAAAGTAAGCAGTCCTAGCGGCCTCGTGTGTACCTACCTTCTCCTTTCATTTTTCTTATAGCGTAAGTGGCTTTTGCTAATTTCTTTGTCGTTTCTTGGACACGATACTTGTAGCTGATGTTATTTGATACGTGCAAACCCAGAAAACATACAGTCCTTTCGTTCGTCTTCCTGTTATTGTTTCATGGTAAGTCTGACTTCTTGTGCAATTTTAGATGCAATCCGTTCATCAGCTGATGCCAATGAATTCTGGGCATCATGTATTTTTGCATCTGACCAACACCGACTTGTCATCCGCGAACAAACATATACTGTGACAAATTACATGTTTGGATAGATCGTTTAGATAAACGAAAAAGAACAAAGGGCCTGTATTGACCCATGTGGTACTCCTGTAGGTGTATTTTCTCGGAAAGGGGGTGTTATCGCAAGAAACAACTTGTTTTCCAGTGTTTAAATATGATTGAAATAAATCGTGTGATCTTCCACTAACACCATAAAAATACAATTTCTCAAGAAGCAGACTATGATGTACACTATCGAATGCTGTTTTCGTCAGATCATAACTAGAGCTGGGGGATTGCTGCGGTATGCCAGGATAGTATTCAGGTAAACGCACGAATATTATGACTTTGTTTCGATCGGAGATGCATGCGTGATTTTATTGCTTTACATGCATTCGCTATTTATATCACTTAGGTATGTCAGTTATGTGTACTGTATAATACACTTACCTTATTTACGATTATTATTGCATAGCGTCAAGTGGATAAGACTGGTAGTAAGTTTGTAGCATTAGATACGTTTCCATATTTGTAGCGCTGAGCGATGTACGCCGTGATGAATAAATGTTTTTATATTTTGAGAACGACCACTCGACATCTACGGATGTAACACACGCACAATTAAAATAATCTTTATAGATAGAAACAGAATCTGCACTTGCACCATTACTAATTTCTTTTAATCTGGTAAAATCAAAATCATTGTTTATCACATTCTCGAACTTTTCTATTACATTCACATTTTTGTTGTCATTTACTGCGCACAGCTGTGCGTGCACATCGTCCAGTATTTGCAGTGACTCCGCTAACGATAATGCAGTATTGCGTGCTTGGGCACGTCCGTCATACTTATTAAATAGAGGTCAACGCAACACACGATCACATTGCCGGTTCACGACTAACTAAAGTGTTTCGCTGCATCGTGTTTATACGCAGGTGCATATGCACTACATACGGTCTTGCCGTACCGCAAACATCCTCAGCTCTAATCATAACACGTCAGTACTGAATCATCTGCATCATCGAAAGCCCTTGTGATTTCTTTTAACAGGCTGATAGTAGCAGTGTACCTGTACCTACTTCTTCCTTTTCTACATGAATGTTGATTTTTATCTAGCACATCATTTACCTCGAAGAATTTGAATAACCTATTTCTAATGTATTTCAAAGGTTTTTGAGAATCTCGGTATTAAAGCTACAGGGCGATAGATATTCATATGATCTTTGTCACCCTTTTTGTGTATTGGGACTATTTTAGACAATTTCAGTTGAGAAGGATATCCTTCTTCAACACATGCGTTGAAAATATTTGCCTGTGGTGTAGCAATGACGTCTGCAACAGATTGAAGTAATTCCACTGTAACTCTCACTTGTAAGGAGTATGTGTAAATGAATGCAATCAATTATTAGATATATATGAGAGATTTCCTCTTTTAATCTAAAGAACACCTCTATCCCATGAACTGAACATAATAAAATTGTTTTTATGCAATTTTAACAACCACAGTCGTAGGTTATGCAAACAGGATAACGTAGTAAAAATGTATAGGCGTTTATTTAATACACTCAAGGCAGGAAAAGGAAACTAGCGAGTGATTTCTCGATAATTTGGAATATTTATAGTCGTATTATATTTCATTGATTAATTGCATTAGAATCAGTGAGAATATACTCACAAAGGATATTTTAAACTGCCGTTGTGGTAGAAACTATCTGACGTTAGGATATTAGTGCAAATTATTAATTTTATTTAATCATTTTTGCGTTAGTAAACTTATCTGACAAAACCAACCATGGTACCGAACAGAAAATGAATAAAATAAAAGACAACGCATCGATTAAAAAAAAACACTATCGAGAGAGCGGTACATATCCTGCCTAGCATACGTAACAAATTATACGATCGCATCCGTTCGATATAGGAAGCCGATGATCATGATCAAGTCAATCAACCTGATGAAATTTCGCCAAGAGGACATCCAGAGAGGAAGAAGGTCTGTCCGTTGTGACCGCCCAAGTGGCGTTCGTACAGAACTCCAACGCCCGAAGCGACAACTTGTTTCGGGGCCTATACTATACCGCCGACAGCCGAAGCAGGTGATATATACCGAAAACCTAGACGGACATCTGAAATTCTCACGGACTTCTCAGCTCCTTTCTATACACATATACACTCGACAAACACATTCACGATTCGTCTTGCGTTGTGTGCGTGCCATGGGCTTGTAGTGGTAGTAGTAGACTCACACAAGCGCGCTACACACGCATCGGTTTTCGAGTGAACCAAAACCGAAGCACCCAGAAAGAGGTTGTTCATTCATAAACTGCCTAGCCGCTTGCCAACCGAATATACGAAGCGAGTGGTAGGGAGAGAGTTGTGTTGTGTTGTGCTCGCAGTGCGTTCTGCCTCTCTCTTCAACAAGACAGACATCATTATACACACTATATTTTCGTGTTCTCTCGGTGCAACACATACAGGTGCGATTCGATTCTCCGTCAGTGTGACGCTTTACTGCGTTTACGCGTGTTTCGTCGAACAAGAGAGTAAAGCGCGGTGTGTCGATTGTTTTGTGCGAATGAGGGACGACACAAAAAAATATCGCGCGAATTCGACTACTAGATTAGCCGCGAGTAACAAAAACACTCGCAGTGCGACGGTCGCGAACGGAATTAAAAAGAAAACGAAAAACAAATGAGGATCGCCGAATAGCAGAACGTCGTCACGCCTCCTCAGATTGTACGTTTTTCATCGGTCCGGAAAACTGTGCTTAACAGTGATGAAAACGTTCTGTTTTAGTGATCGATTTAATCTTGACAAAACTGTAATATCGGAGGTAAAACGGGGATTATCCAGTGAATGAATGAATGAATGGAAAGAAGGAGAAAATCCTCTCTCGCTTACTTGTAGATGTACTCTTCCTTGCTCTGATGTGGTTGTTGCATGCATACGGTTTCGCTATTTTTAAAACTTGACTGGAAATAGAAATAACTTGACAAGAATATCGTACGGTGTACAAAAGAAAATAAAAACAATATATTTCGATAAAATGCATCAGCAGTATTAACGGAAAATAAAAACAAGTGCTAGTTTTTTCTGCATTGGTCCGATTTAAATTTCAGTGTTGAAGTTAATTTAAGAAAATGTAAATCAAAACCGAATTCTAAGCGAAATAAACAATGCTTCTAACAGGTATCATTTTAAAAATTGTGATCAAAATGACTGAATGGCTGAAACAACCACGTTATGCTATATGTATATATCAAAGTTTGGTGTAATATTTTTAAATAATTCTAATTTATTTATTGTGTAACTGTGTTATCGGACTTCCTTGTAAGCATCTCAAGAATTAAAGAGAATAAATAAAACGGAAAGGCCTTCTAGTCAACAAATATCCACCCACATGTATATAGATTCGCTGGGATTTAGTGGCGGAATGGGAATTAAAACAATGAAAGCATTTAGCAGGCAGAAAGGTAGGTTATTATTGTTAGTTAATGATATAAAGATGTTTAGGTGGTGATAGAATCGTATTAGTGACAATGAATTGTTTATCTTAAACTCTATGATAATCAGTGCGCAAGTACTAAAGCTGCGATAACGTTAGATTCACACCTTCTTATGGATTTGACATAGAACCATTCTAGAAACACAGGAGAAACATTGTAGAACCAGAGCTAATGACTGTTGCTATGTTTGTAGTCTATAAGAATTGTTTGTCATTAGTTACATCTACATATATAATGTTGACAGTAAGCAGTTGAAACTAAATGAAAATTGTAATTTACACTTAATACTTTCCTATTCACATGTTCACTAATGTGCTAGCTTGTGATGTTTGAAACTATAAACCAATTACTCTTCCATAGGCTCTTTAAAAACGTCAAGTATCACCTAACATTGTGAAACACAAATTTTTTCATTGAATTGATTTTATTTTGAAAATAGATTTTGCTACGGCTATTGTAGTGGTTTCAATTCCTCCAAAATTACTTCTGGAATGCCACAGGGCTCTAGTTTGGGTCCTTTGTTATTCAATGTTGGTAATAGTAATTTTGTGAAACTGCTTTAATGCCAGATTTGTATTCTTCTCCCAAACAATGCTAATTTAATTAGTGTTTAATGCTTAAAGAAACAAAAAATCTGTTCGTTTCTGTCAATCCGAATAATTTTAGCTAAACTAGATCTAATTTCTTAATTTGTTGGGATTTTAATATCTGCCGAATAGAGAAATATAAGTGCAGCGGCTCTTTCCCCGGCAAACCTTCCAAAATAATGTAGATTTATTCGCACGGTCTCTTGTTTCATAATCGACATTGTTTTGGCGACCACCACTGTGATTTGTGTAACTTTAATAAGAAAAACATTTTTAAATTGTTAAAGTTAGTATGGAACTGGGGTTCATGTTCCAAATTCCAAACATTTTGTATACAGTTTTTTAATTTTTGTATTTTTCTATAGTGATTCACAAACGTTCTAAATATGATTAGATTAAATATACCTTCCATCAACGCAAATATTTTTTAAAGTAGCAGCACAACCCGTGTTCAGTGAAAGTAAATTCGCCATTTAAAATAACGCCTAAGTTTGTAACTGTACTTCTAAGAGTATAACTCAATTACCTATTGTTAACATCTACATATTCTGTAGCGCTTGGAGCTAAATAATCCTCCTGAATATCTTTCTACATTTTTCGCAAGCTTTTTAAACGATTTTGGGCGAAAAATAATAAATTTAAGTATTTCATGAGTTTAGGTATTTCAAGTATTTATTTAACAAAAATATTAGTATTTTCTTATTTCTGAAACCAAATTGTGCCAAGTTGGGAAAAAACACAATTAAAGACGTGTATTGTCCCAAATGGGATACAATAATATTTTTGCCCATTTTTCATACGATGAGCAAGCCCTAATTTGGCGAAAGTTTTTCAATTCCTTCACCTTAGACTTTTTGACTGAATATGTCTCATAAAACAATAAACATATTTATCTCATCAGAGATTCCAAACTGATTTGCCACACGTACACCTTTATTATGATCAGCTTCATATAATATTTTGGACTTCACACAAAGTTCTAATTACAACACATGTATGATAAAAAAAAAATCTTCTTTATATGGAAATCTATAATAGCATCTTCATAGTGCTCCAATTCTTATATGGTCACACATTTTATACTAATTTATTCCATTTATTTTCATAAATGTGTGGGCAAATACTTGTGTGTATAGTATGTCTTCTGTGGATGGAAAGATTAGGATATTTACTTTTGATGTGCATACTATGTACTTAAAATATAGAAAACATCGGTAGTGTTTATAATGTGACTCTATAAATATAAAAAATACAGATTATTTTTAGATATCTCAAATTTATTTAATGAGTAATTACGTTAAATATAGAACGCGTTATACTGTCACTAATTTGTTTTAATTTTAGTCTTAGGAGATGGTTTCTTTTCTAAAATAATACATAATAATATAAAAAAAGTTCGTAGAATCTTTGGCTATCGAAAAATCTTTTCCTGTCTCTCTTCCTATCATAGCTTTGCTTTTTTTCGAATCAGGGACTAAAGCAATACAAATGTTGAAACACTACTACAACATTGAAAGATTTCTTCGAAATTCATTTCATAACGAATTTATTATATCTTACTTGATATTTCAAAGAAACAATCTATGGCAAATTGAAGAATATTGGGAATTTTGGCTGTATAAGGGGTGAAGGCAATGTTTTGGTTGAAGGCCTGAATTTGGTTACAGTTTAACTAAAATGGGAAAACGGAATTGATTGATAAATTTAATAATCCGAATCAGATATCGGAAGCAATGTTTTTGGACACAACCACGTTTGGGAGCTTTATTTCTTACCTGATTTTTTTATGAACACTGGCCGTTGGGCATATCTTTATTGGGTAGTGTCAAAAATTTTGTTGTCCTGCTGGAAATGGTGTTGATATATCTTCAACCGATACAGGTATGTCTTTATTTCTAGCTGTTCTATCTTCTTGTCATGTCCCATTTTTTACTTCTTCTACTGCTTTACTCTGGGCTCTATTGCTACCATAATTGATGTCCTATTATACTTGTGTTTCGGTGTTTCACTCACTCCACAGCCTGGGCAATAATGGTATTCCATAAATTGAAACTTGAATATACACTTTTTCAATGGTTGTACATGACTGATTTAAAGTATCCAAGACCTTGGATATTTCCAGAATACTTTTGCTGCTATATCTTGATTGGAAATTTTAGTTTCATTTTAATCAAACTATACAAACGAGGCCTGAAAGTGTAGTTTTCTGAATTAATTCCTATTGCTGACGAAGATCGATTAAATAGTTTGCAGATGGAGATATTTTTTGAAACCCTACATTTTGACTATTCTTTAGTCAAAATAATAATTGTGATTTAGTTAGCATATTGTTGCGATGAATAGTGCAAAAAAGTCTGCTATGGATGAAGATGCTAGTAAATGGTCTCTATTAGTCGCCTTTGAGTTTTTGTTGAACTTACAATTCGGTGAATGTAGTACTATTGGTGCAGTTTGTTCCTTCTGATTTATGATAAGTCTTGATTTGCTTTTCAGACTCTAGATATTTCATTACGAGGAATTAGTTAAACTTTTGGGTACGAGCTAGATTCATCGATTTGTTCTGGAACCTCAATTGTTTGATCTTCCCCAGTATAAATGGGAGGATGTGTTATATCTCTTCTTTGTAAACGGAAAATGCTCTCTACTTTCTTTAATTCAAAGTTATTTGAATTGGATGCAGTAATTTCTTGATCTTATGCCGGTTGTATAGCTTAATTCTTCGACAACTGTCATCTGTGAACATTGAAGTTTAGTCATGGAGAATTATTAAAATTTATCGTAACAATATTTTCTGTGAATTGAAGTTTAAATTTCTAGTAGATTTCTGATTCTTTTTGCTTTGGCTTTAATTAGTCAAAAAAAAAAAATAATAAAACCAATCTGTATGCCATTGCGATGTCGATGCTAATAACGTTTGTACATTTTACGTTAGCGATCTATGTGAAATTGTTTGATATTGCAACCACTTGACATTTTGTATTTGTTGATGTATGCTATTAAGTGATTGGAGATAACTCCTCTCTATGTTTGTTAATACTTACAAAGATTAATATTTTATGAATTTTATAAATACCTATGAATGAATAAATACTTACGAATGGAAAAGTCAGATAGTATTGCAATACCAAATTTATATAGAATTTACGTGCAGATAGTTACAGTACCTATCTATATAATTGCAGTGCTTACATCCCTATTCAAATCTATTTTCTGAATGAAATCTATGAAACCTAAAGAATCAAAATCTACACCTAAAAGTATTTTAAATTTAATGATATCCTTACTTACGTGTATATACAGAATTTTTACAACTGACACTTTTATCTATTATTGATTTACCGTATTTTGATGGAAGAACCAATGTTACCTACTCCAATATAAAAATTGATAACATTTTTCCGTATACCTGAAGCTTGAATGAATGAGGATTTCATTCAAGTTTTTGCTTACCGCTGCTTCTATCAATTTATTATCTTATCTCATATTTGCTGTATTACGTTTTTATGTTAAATAATTATACGCACGCATCAAATCTTTACTGGCTTTTAAAGTAGTTTTAGGAAAAGTAAATTTTGGATTTTAAAATCCTAACGGGCAAATCAAACTTGAGATTAATGTAATCTAATCCGTTTTAGCTTTTCTTTAACGATAAGAGTCACCAGGTATTTCCCATTTCCGAATAAATATGCTTGTTTATATTACTGGATTATGATTTTATATTAGATGATGCATTCTTGATGACCCGTAAATAAGAGCAGAAATAGGTTATACTACAGATTTTTATAATAGATTTGTGAAAATAAATGAAGTGTAAATGCGTTTCTAAATTGTCACCATTATTCTTGCCTAAGTACGTAAAAGATAATCATGAATTCGTATGCGAAAGCTACATACGTATGTATAATTATAATAGGACTTTGTTTGACGTAGATACAAACATACACCTCTTAAACGACAATGATTTTTCTCGTTCCCACGACTATATATAACCGTAAGAATCATTAAATGTTACCTTGATGGTATTCGGCAGGTGAAGTCGTTTTCTTCTATAATATTTCACGACCAGTTTGATTATCTCGATGAATCATACAAATTTTTCAAGATTCTGTATTTTCTACAACCTACAGCTCAATCTTCTACGTTCGTTTTTCTTCTATTAATTAAAACTGAGGTACTAGTACCTCTATATTCTACTTGGCATCGGTTCAATTAGTTGTTACAAGCCAGCTTGTCTCGTTCCATGGTGCTGCCAAACTCGATTAGATTTTGGATAAGTGACAAAATTAGTAATAAACCTGGGTCGTTTCTCATATATTTTGATTTAACAAGAAGCTTTAGTTTTTAAAGAAAATATGATTTTATTACTATGAATTATTACTACTGAAAACTAATACAACGCAATTATTTACTTTAATTTTATTTACTTCAAAATATACTGAATGAATTCTTTCCATCAGAGTAATGTTTTAACCTAGGCTTGTGAATGTAATGTTTTGAAACAGTTTGGGTTGAATAACGGTGTAATTACTAAATTAAAATTTGACTTGTAAGATAACAATAAATTGTATTATTCTTTTGATCCCACTGTTGATACTAGTACCTGCGTACATATCTGTTTAATATTGTAATTATTTAAAATGTTACTTTGTAAGGTTTTTCCTAAGAATATTCATTTGACTAATGCCAAATTACGAATGCCAAATCTGGTTTAGTAATCTAGAAATTACATGGATAACTTGCTTGTATAGTTCCACCAAAAAATAGCACTAAGCATCAAACCTGCGAATAACTACAAAAGATATGCTATATCTGGTTTTTTGGTAAATAGAAGTAGGAACGTTTAGAAGTAATATTTATGTAGAACCGAATGTGATTCTAGCTTGATCCTCATTGTTAAAATAGTTTTGTTGCGTTTGTTAAATTTTTGTGCTGTGATAATGATAATGATTACCTAGTCTGTTCATTGCTTAATATTTGCATTTAGCAGCACAGATCTCAATTTATTTATTGATACAGAAATTGTGAATAGTTGTGAGTATTTACATACTCCTAAATTTCTCTTCATAAAATGATCTTCTATAATGAATTCCAGTGGTATTGATCTATGTATGTATAACTTCATGTATCCTTTATGTATGCTAGACGTTGTGGCGTTCTCTGCGTCTAGTACTTGAAACCTTGTCCTTCCCAGACCCTCGCAATAACATATGCCTTACTTATGCTGGGTATAGTACAAAACAAAAATGTTATCAAACCTATACAGCTTGACTGATCAGATACGAGAAGAACAAGAAAAATTGGTTTCCCAAATCAAGTGTCCACTCAATCTGTTCTTGTTGGTGTTTGCAAAATTGTTATGGTTATATACATATATATAATCCATAAGACTTGTGTACCTTAAGGTGTAAAGCGCATAAAACTTTCACTGGTATATGTATAAAGCTTGCCCAACGTGTCCTGTTTTTTGCCAGTACTTTGTCGCTGGAGCAATCCAGCCTTCTCTCCTCTATACACTCCGCTAACAGATCATTCCACTTTTTGCATGATCGCCCTCTTGTCCTCTTCTTCTGTGGTCTCGTTTGCCATGTTAGTTTTGTTTGTCTGTTCTCCTCCATTCTAACTAGATGACCGAACCATTTCAGTTGTTGTTTTTCTATACTCCTTAGTATCGGTTCCACTTTTAGATCTGCCTTCACTACTTCGTTTAGGACTCTATCTCTTTTTGTGATGCCTTACATAGGCCAAACAATAAACGAAGATCGTCATATGTATATGATGACCGGAAAAATTTCAGAACAGACAGGAGCATATGAAATCCATTAAGTTTGTTTTTCGACTACTTGTAACAGACTAGGATCCTCACAGCCAGGCTTGGAAATATAGGACTGAAAGTGACCCAACAGTTTTGACCATGGTCGTCATCGGTGATGAAAGTTGGGGTTACGGATGTGACTCTGGGATAAAGCAAGAGTTTGGTTAGTAGAAGACCCCAGCCTCTTGTCACAAAAAGACACAAATAGGATAAGTTGTGTTAAATGTAAAAATAATGATAATTACATTTTTGATTCCATTACTTTTAGTAGTTTTAAGACGTTTGCGGGAGGACGTGCGCGGAAATCTGGTGACGAGATGAGTGATTTTGTTGTCTTTGGTGCCCTGTTTGGAGCTTTCAAGTGTTAGTATTGCTATAATGACATTAGAGTTGAAGAGTTTTAAACGGTGTTAAAGAAGACTGGATCAATGCATCGGTTCTAATGTCAGTACATTAATCTCATACAACAAAAGCACCAGTTACGATTATTAGTTTGTCTCTGCATATAAAAATCCATGCATAAATGACTCATTGCCAATACCTGACAATACTAATTTTATTCGATAGTATTAAACTTTATGAAGTTACTTCATTCTTATTGATGTATAGATAACACCAGAGACTTACCAAACCAAAAAATAGTCAGCCTGAGATACATGAACATGTACACTTTGTATACATATATAATCACATAATCAACACTTAGGACTGAGGACTTGCAATTAAAAAAGTTATATGAAACTTTTAAAAATATAAGATAGCCATATTTATTAATTCGTTTAATTGCTAAATTACTTTCAAATTTGAAGTTCTACTCAATTTATGTACTGCTGGCTCCAAACATATTCACACTACTATATGCTCCTTGCCAAGTAGAACAACTGTTTTCCTCAATGCAAATAGTAGTAGCTGTTTGGTAGGATGCAAACAACCAAAACAGTTGCGGGACAAAAATTGATTATTTAATCGTAATCATAATGTAATCAATATTACACACAGGGAAAATGACACACACATAAATACCTACCTCTTGCTAAATCAGTTTTTACTATAATTTTATGTATGTTACGTAATTTGTCTCGCTGTTACTCGTACAAAACGGTTAAATTGAAATGTCCGCTAATTTTTTCATACAAATATATTTAGTAATTAAGTTTTTCCAGTTATAAATGATTTATAATAATAATAATAATAATCATATATATTTATTGGTCTATCAAATCAAATCATTACAATGCCTCATTACATATTTTACAATAATCCTAGATATATGTACCTAATTTTAAAGATCATAATTTATGACACATATTTGATTGAGTAACCAAAAAGAATTGTATCACCGGATTAGAGGTGATAGTACTCAAATCCAGTGGTCTACCTACAATCTTTGAAAGTATTTTTAATTCTAAAATAATAAAAAAAAATAATAAAAAATAATAGAAAATGATAATATAAATAAAATAGTATAAGCCACCTAAATACATAGAACAAAAGACAAAAAAAGAAAAAAACCCGATATAGTGACTACAACTCAAACGCGCGCTATCGTACAGATGCAGCTGCAAATACAAATCCACTACAATTCACCCCCCGAGAGGAACAGTCTATATTTCGCTTTTAGTCTAGAGATTGAGATATTCTCTTCATAATTGCGCAGAATTTTATTCATATACTTTGCCATGTTATATGTAAAACCATCCTTAAACGATTCCCGGCGGTGAACGGGGACTGTAAGTAAGCCCCGGGACCTCACATTCACATTGTGCACATCACTTCTGAAGCTTATCCTTCTGAATAAATAGGGAGGACATTTGTTTTTGAAAATTTTATAATAGTATATTGCACTGTGCAGTTCGCGTCTCGCACTCATAGATAGCCAGTAGCATTCTTTTAATTTATGCGAAATCCTTTGAAACTTGCGAATGCCAAAGATCAACCGAAGGCACGAATTTTGCATTCTTTGTATACGCCTTGACTCAACCACCCGTATGCGCGTATCGTAAATCACATCCATGTAATTGAAGGTGGACAGCACCAGTGAGTCACATAGTATTTTTTTTGTCTTTTGATTAATGGTGTTTCGGTTGTGATATATTCTTTTCAGTGACACGAATGCTCTTTTCAATAAGGTTGAAGTATTCCGCTGAAACCGTAAATCCTCATCCATCAGTAATCCCAAGTTTTTCACCAAGGGAACAAATGCAATTGGAATATCATCTAGGCTAAGTGACAGCTCGCCTTGGATTCGATTACGCATGTGCTTGGGACAAAATAATATAGCTTGAGTTTTGGAAGGATTCAGAGTTAACAGGTGGTCTTTCGCAAACCTGCTTACATTTTGCAAATTTTCATTAAGACATGTACGAGCGCGAGCCACCTCTGACGGGTAGAAAGATTTATATAACTGTACGTCATCTGCATAGAGGTGGTGTTCACATCCAGTAAATAGTGCGGTCATTCCAGCAGTATACAATGCATAGAGTAGAGGTGATAGAATTGCGCCTTGTGGGGTTCCCTGAGTTAGATGTAAAGAGTCAGACCTGCTATCCCCGGCCGCCACGGTTTGCATACGGCCAGACAAAAAACTTCTCAGTAGTCTCACCGCCCCCGGACCAATACCCACCGATTGAGCAACAGCAGTCATGATTTCATGGCTAATGGAATCAAACGCCATGAACATTGTCGTTATGACTTGGTCACATAAACTGGGCTTTCTTCCTTCTCCTTTTAGAATCTGCAAATAGTATCCTCTGCCAGGCCTTTGCTATACACATGACTACTTATTCTACAATAGCTGATCCGCAGACCTATTATCATTTTGGCAATCTTCCTGTCTTTACCCAGTGGGTCTCTAGAAAATTCAGACCTCTCTTCCTTTTTCTTGCCTTTCGCCTGGTGATTATTGCTAGCATTTCTTTGATTTGAAACGTATCCATTCGTTGATGAACTTAAGTTTAAGAAGTTTTCTAAAGACTGTCTTTAGAAAACTTCTGAAGAAGCTGATAGCACAATCAGCGAAACGTCAAGACAGTGAATAGTTACCTACGCGACAAGACCCGAAAAACATACCTACTATGGATTACGGTCGTGAAAGCTTACACTCAACTACATGACGAACCTTATTTGGCCACATCGTCTGCTGCCTCGTTTTCTCTCACACCTCTCGTGACCAATCTTAATTCTCCTTAGGAATATATCTCATTTAGGGAACTTACACAATCAGCTTGGAGTCAACAGTTTCTGAACTGATCACTTTAAGTATTGCCCGGCTGTCAGAGAAAATAACACTCTAGCTATATCACAGATAAGTAACAAATATCTGCGGAGAATACCGTACCGTATTCTCACGGGTCACGGCATTTCTACTCGGAAGGATCTGCTATTAGAAACAACTCGTATAAAATAGTACATATACATGTTGGTAGTGCTTGCCATATATACAACCTGGTAAAGAGGGGAATAAATTAAAAACGGTTAGTGGACGTTAATTTTGGTGCAAAAATCTATGCAACTTTTCCCCGGAATCAATTACTGAATCAGCTGTAAGTACTCCATCAGATATCACATTGAAATATCGTGGTAACAACGGTTCATATTTCGGAAACCAAAGTTTTTGTACAATCGCGTGCGAAACTATCCAATCCAGAAATATCCAATATATTATTTATTCGTATAATCCTGTTATGAAATGTATGCCATTGAAGTTATATTTGAAAGATAATGTCTGAGAGATGATCGTTTTCGTCGATACTCTTTGCCACTCTGACCTTTAAGTTTCCGTACTCTTTTCAATGTATTCTGATCAATCAGATGTATCTCATGGTGAATCACTGACTGACACAAGAAGAAATCGCACATGCTGTGGTTTAACAAAAAAGAGATCTAGGTGCAACTTTAAACGGTAAAATGATACGCAGGGGAAGCAAGTCCATAAATATTTTGATAGTGTGGTAACTGTCACTATGAATTTGTACAGTAAACTCTTCACACGTTTCGTAATCTGGTTCATCCAGTTATTGCAGTATAATGAGTTTGTAGATCGAGCTGGGTTACATGATAGTGCAGCCATTCCACAGCGTCTATCATCTTTACTGTCGAGCAGTCCCAGATAGTTTTTTTTATCAATGATCCTGTGGTTCTCAAATTGTAAACTCATCTCCAAATAGCTTTTCGGCATAGGCTTGGAACAATGGTTGCTAGAAGTTTTTTGTTCCTAAGTCCTGGCTCTTAAAATCAGATGAGATTTGTGGGGGAATGCATAGTCTTAACCGAAATTGTTGTTCTTGCTTCTGTAGGAATTCATAACATCATGGCATCAGTTCTCCAATCATGAAAGCTTGTTTAACAGCTTTCTTGTCAGTACCAAAGTCTAACGACGGTAATGAACTGCGATACCGTCATGTGGTTCAGGTCACTAACCCCATCGAGTACACTCCCCACCAAAAACACACGGCTGCTTTTGACCTCATTGTACTAACATTTAAGATATATAAAATAACATATGGAGTATGGAATAACATATTCCAAAGTATTGATGTTATTCTAAAGTAGTTGCATAGATAGATATTGTTCTTTTTCGCTAATTATTTCAGTCTCTTTCTCCTTCCGATTCTAGTAGCTTTTCTGTCCTCCTATATGCACTTACAGCGGAAGATTGTTTTGGAAAATTTAGACGGTGAATATTTTTGTTAAAATTTTATTTATTTAGCCCAAAACTTAAGCGTTTAGAATCCAAAAACATTGCTTTTAAATTTAAGCACCAATTAATACAATGATCAAAAGATCACAACAATCACTCACTCTAAAGAATCGTTCTCAATCATCACAACAGTCTATAAAATAGCAATTTCAATTTTCCTTCAATACAACACCAATCAACAGCGACGCATATCAAAGACATTGTGTTATGTTCTCGAATGAATTCAATTGTAGTATCGAAGTATAAAATTATCAACAAGTCGGTCGTAAAAATCCTACGAAAAAAAAGCGAAAGACATCTCTTCTTTCATGGCTGCGTTTAGACTTTGTGAGATGCGCTACGGCGTGAATCATTGGGCCCCCATATAATCGAAAGCTGCCTACTGATCCTGTACTGGTTGTAATGGATGATGAAGTGGCTGGTGATGAGCGCAGAGAAGCCGTCAATTGTCCTCGAAAGCTCAGCCTATTGTCAGCTGATTTATTATAATTTACGATGTTTAAATTATATTGTATGCATCTACGTGTAAGTAATTGTGTGTTATTACATGATGCGTATGCATGATTTTTCTTATTCATAGGGTTTTATGCGAACAAGCATCCAGAATATACCCTTAGTTATACATACAACAAAATAACAAAAACTTAATCTAGTCGCTTATAAGGGCCTCTATTAAGTGGATACTTGAATAAATTGAAATATAACGAATGATTTAATTAAGAGATTGTTTTTCTTAATTGTTTGGGCTTTGATGAGTATTAAGTTTTATTTAAATACAATTTTTAAATTTCAAAGTGTTAGGAAACGTCATACGATCTTATAACTCCCAGAAACACTTACCAAATAAACTCGTATAGAAATCCTCAACAACTTCAGTGGATTTATTTGAAATATGATGGCTGGGTAAAAGGAAATGCCTACTCTTTCGTGGAAGCCTTGTGTGCCTTAATGAAATAAACAATTTTTTTCGATGTCGCGCGCAAGTAATTATAAAAATATGATGGAGGATGAAGTCGGATATAAAACAGGCGCATATCTGGTGTATTTAAATTGATATTCGGTAATGTGCGTTATATAAGAGGATCTAAGTAAGGATATTATGGACATTAGGAGTTTTAGATAACGTTTAACTTAATTAGTATTGTTTCAATAAAAATAACAAAAGTGTTTTTGTTTTTATTACAATTTATTTTGGTAATTTTTATAAAAACAGCAATTTAAAGTTCTATAACTACACATTGAAACAAATTGTTGTATACACTAGAGTGTGCTACTCGCATTCAAAGTTTAAAATTTTTCTGAATTTCTAATTTAGATACTTGCATTGTAATATTTCAAATTTCTAAGTGGCGTAACAAATTACACCGTTTATTTCGAAATCCCATAATTGTGTACACTGTGGTGATTTCACAAAACAAAGTGCTTGTTACAATTTGACCTTTTCAATACTAGCAAACACTCTTGTACTACAATCGTCAAATATATTGACCTAAAACGTATTAAGCTTGAACTAAGCGTACGAATGCTGGAATGTGCGGGATCACTACTTACATACAATACATAGGTAAACGACGAGGCTTGTAAACGACCAGCTTATATAAACGAAGTTAGCGCTGCTAATTATCTTAACTTTTGACCTAGTAATTGTTTAATAAATGTCATTATTTAGAAAACAAGTCCTCTTATAATTGTAAGGCCCACACGTTTACGAGCTCGCGCAAGATTTCAGCGTCCGACTAATTTGTCGTCTTAATCGAATTAAGTAATTCACACCAATCAGAGGAGGAGACTCGCATATTCACTCAGTTACTCACACAAACATGCGGATGTCTTTATATACATGTGAGGCGAAGAAGTATACGGTAGTTTAAGAATTAACCGTAACATCTTATTACTTTATATGACATTTCATATCCGGTGCATCCATCGGTTTGAAACATTTGACAGTACAAAATAACATCAGGTGCCACAAATTCTGCTTTACACATAAATTGTTACAATAGGTACCTAAATATGTGTGTGATATCACTAACAGCATTACACCATGCACGACAAAGTGGTGTATGCAACAAAGCTTTGTTAACACTTGACAAGATTAGATACACAACTCTATATAGTTTCAGGATTTACAGTACATCTACGAACCTGAGGGTCATTTTGGTGCCTGATTAATAAAACGATATAAGTTGACCTTATTTATTACGCATAGATGGTAGCCAAATTTGTGATTTTTTTTTATGACGACTGTTTGCAACATCCTCGGTCTGATGCCTGGAGTATTCACGAAATTAAGGTTTTACTGTAAGTGTAAATGTCGTCTACATACGTAATATAAAAGATCAGGTGAATTTTCTGTGTTGCTAAAAGCAAATTCCTTCTTGTGCTCAAAAACTTGCTAACAGGCTCAAAATCACGTCCCTAAAAAAATTAAATTTGTGTCTGAGCATTTTCGGTTCCAAGATACTCGTATCAACCGAGGTTAGATATCTACCATAGATAGGAATTGGTGATAACAAAACCATGCGGACCTTCTGGGGCTGTAGAGGAATGTTTGCTAAAACGCACAGGCTGAAATCAGTAATGATTGTACGTCATGTTTATGGTACCTTCTATAGAAACTATGTCCCTATGGTATGTTGGCATAAAGACAATCTAGTTTATGTGGCAAACGTTCGAATTTTAGCAGTCCTTAAGACCACTTTTGGTTTTTTTTCCGCTGCAGCTGGTGTTTTCGTCAGAAGCAAGTTTAGGAGGTTACAGAGTAAAATGTAGTGGGTGCAAATATTTCTCCAAGGAAACTGTACTTTTTCAATTTCATTGGGACAGGCACGCTGCCTTTAGATCACAGTAGACTGTCGATTTCAACTTCAAGGCGATGCTGGGGTGCTTGAGGAAGATTGTTGAACAACCAGAATTGCAATGGCTCTGGAAAATAATAGTTATAAGTAAGAATTAATTGAAGTTGTTTACAGGAATTTTAACTATTCACCTACTCGCCTTCACTAAGCACACCATCTGATTGAATTCTCTTGCGTGATAAAGCAGTAACAGTCAAGTCGCCCTCTTGGGTTGAACAAGTTTCTAAAAACCCAAGACCTTTCCAAGCAATATTTCACATTTGCTTACAATTGCTACCGCACAAAGTTAATTTGAAATCCTAAACTTTAAGAAGAGTATTCCAAATTGGTGACGACCAATTATCACTACGACACTGAATCCTTATTGCATCATTGTGCATTTTTCAAAATTTTTCGATGATGCCTGTGAGATGCCGACTTAAGTTTTCTTCACAATAATATTTCCGATGTTTTGACTTTCGCTGTGGTAATAAAATTGTACAATTTTCAGTTATTGGCGCAACTGAAAAACTAGTGCATAGAGTAGAGTCAAAACCTAACGACGACCTAACGACACAATCTGGAGGAATGACTAATCCAAGTCAAAATTTTCTTGATGACAATCTACAGCGTTAATTTTTTTTTATGCATTGCATATAAGTGCGTTTTCAAGTATTGCGGTTAAGTCTCATAACATTGTATAGATGTATGTATGTATGTACATATCTATCTATGTATCTAGCCAATGTTGGATACTGTACTGCACTCGACTCGCGTTCGTTACATACATGTGTCGCAGTGTTGGATCTCCGCGTGCAAGTGTAGATATTGTGTATACATATACATATGAGCGTTCCAGAGTGTACATGAGACTATTAAGCCGCAAGTTCTAAAATTGGAACCTAACAAGTTTCATAATTACGAGAATAATTTTAATAGAATAATTTGATGGCATTAAATGTTACTTCCCGTCCGACAATGATCATCTACTGCGTCATATGTGTACATGAATGCTTGTCGTATGACTATTTACGCATTCATTCTCGTGAAGAATTCGTATTTTGTTGCGTCGTCTAAATTCTGTGTAATTTTTACAGGTTGTATTGTGCAGGTATTACTTCCTGGTGCACTAGCATTGTTAAACAGCATATTGCTCTGAATATAATATGCTGCAGTAGAAATAAAAGTGTTGGTGATACTCATGTTTCGGAGGAGATTGAAATAGATCAGGGACGCGTGATAAAATTGTACAAACTATTAGTCTGACGCTTTCATAATTAATTAAAAATCCAATTTGGAGAATTTTTGAGATTGCTTCTGATTACTGAATTGATTAAGTAGTTGTGTACATACAATTGCAAATAATTTACAAAGAAAATATGTACATGTATCAGACGAGTACCTTCAATACCAGCTTTTGATTAATGACATAATCACAATGATGATTGATAGATCGACCAGAGAAGACTAGAGTTAGTGCAAATCCAATATTAATATCTGGTTGTTTGCGTGTAAGAAGCAAAGAAGACGTCTGCAAATCGAAAGATAGCACTTTGTATTGAGAAACCACCTAATGAATGACATAATGAAGTTGGGTAACCTTAAATCCTTTAAAAAGGTGGCCACAAGAAGGAACACTATAACCTAAGCTTTGGTCTTTGTCCATTAATGGAGATTGGTGTGCGGATGACATGTCGTTAGTCTAAGAAGCAGACATGGGAGCTCCTCACTAACCCAATGCCAAATGCCCTTCTAAATAGAGCATAACTGCTATACTTTAGCGAACTCTGTAGGAGTAATTCTTTAGCAAATACTAAGCAGGAAATCAGAATCGTCAAGAAGCCAATAACAACTTTCTCGATATTACAGAAACTCTATGAGAAATACAAAATGGTAATGCGCATCAACGGCTTGTATATTTTGGGAATTATACCGATCAGATCAGCTGTTTTAATGGAAGTACTACTAGGATTCGTCTTGGACCGCACTGGCTTAAATTTTCTCATGTTTTTCAAGAGAATGACTTACCTTGCACCTCTGGTCAACCAATATTGCAGAATTAATTTCTTACCTGGCATGTAGATTGGTGCAAGAGGGATAAAGGGACGGGGGTTGGAGAGAACTATACCAATAGGATTTTTTCAAAATCTTAAGGAAGAAACCTATCATAGATAGTTTCAAGTTTTACAAGTCATGCAGTGTCAGAGCTTGGGAAACGGGCTGCCATCACAACCTACTTTGAGGAAGTGTCATAAACGCATCAGGCCAAGACAACGAAATTTACTTTAGAATTTATTTCGTCATGATTGTATGGCACAACTGCAAAATGTTTGCAGTTTTATACTGCATTACTTGTCTTAGATTATCAGTCACTTCCTGATTTAGTTACTTAGCTTGATCTTCAGTCATACGCACAATCGTGTTGGATGCAATTCCCAATTAATGTATAGGTTATCCATATTCAATGTATAGTCTAGCTTCATTTGTCTATTCTTTTTATTTGACACATGTGTAACTACTATCCGATCGTGTTTTTGGCGTAAAACTTACTAAATGACAACAACAAAGAAACCTAATCAACATCAGGAGTAAGGAACAGGAATAGGACCCTGTAATGGCACCAACCACCAGTACACCCTTATGTAATACTCTCAAATCATCTCACGACCAGGCTTCATGCGGAACTTTTGATCTATGGACAAAACAAATTGTGGAAATTATTCGCTTTATTTACTATTAGAAATCGTTTGATTTGGAAGACACGTCTCGTAGGACAAGCCAATCTTCTCTTAATCATTGGGATGAAAGGCCGCATTACCTGAATCTGTCTTTGAGAAGCATTTTGCTATGTATTATTAACTTCATCCTTGCCCTTCAACACCTTGTCGGTCGGATTTGCAAAAAAAAGCAAAACAGATCTCCAAGAAAGGCAATCAATAAATCAATGTCCAATAATTTTTAGCTCATGCGTATAGCTATACTCTGATAGCAATTTCGGTGCAGGAAACGGTTGTTAGGGATTTTCAACTTCATTGACTTACCATCTATTCACAAACAGTCGAATCAGGGAAGTTAAAACTTACCTACATGCGTTTATATAGACTCATACCATGGCTACTACTACATAGTTTCAATGCTATAATGCAGTGCACTTATTGTAGTAATTGCAGACTTATATTTCTAATATGAAAATCTAAAATAAAATAAGATATAAGTTCATTCGTTTTAGTGCTTTTATAATAATGCCGCAGTTATAATCTATTTTGACGAACACGTAATCAATAGAGTAGCTACAACACTAACACACGGTCGTACCGAATTATAACATAACATAACCAGAGCAGGTTATCCATTTCTAAGCAAGTCACCTAATAATAATCTCATGTCTGTACGTGGCGCGCACAGAATTCGTAATGGTCACACGTATGTACTTGTACGTTCTAAATAAGTACGATGTAATATCGTCTTATTATGTATTTTTTCGTACAATACTACTTGCACGCATAACACCCAACGTATACCCCTGCATTCGTTTTATAATACCGTACACCTGGAACCGATGTTATTTTGGCCGTTGATTACGAATTGATTCTACGCTAATTATCTACCTAACTGAAATAATATTCCGAGAACCGTTTCTGCCTAGTTTTATGTGCGTATTAAATCGATTTCTATGCCTGATCCGTAATATTGGATTTCTGCGGCATGCACGCTGTTGCAAGTTTTATGTACTTACCTACACACATACAACCCAGAAGGTATGCAGTCATAGTTTGAATTTAATACAAATTAAGAAGAAACTATTTTGCTACACTGAAGAGTTTGCTCGTGCATAGGAGTCAAATTAAAATGGATACTCTATAGAGGATTGGGTATCATTCTTATCGTGAACAACTTGTCGATCTACGAAACATTTGCAGATCGGTTTTCTACGAACTAATCGCAGAATCGTTTGATTTTTCTCGAGACTTCATTACAGGAATCATAGCTCTTAGATAATAGAAATATGGTATGCGTGATTCATTTTTTTTTATCATCTTACAGGAGTTAATCTGTGTAATTCTCACTGACATACATTTATTGATAAACAACATGTATATGATATATTAGCTGATTATTCAGCAGGATGTTCTCCATTATCAGGATGATACGTGCAGCTATTTTAAATACTGAATCAGTGCAATGGAAAAGCATCTCATTTTTATATATACTTCAATGAAAGTATGATAAGTTGGTTGATTGTTGCGGTTTGTTGAACATTTTTGTCGAGTTATATCATGCAATTAAAGATTTCAGTGTCAATTTCATCAACTGAGTTTGTCCATTTGCATTTTATGAATAAAAGTACGTTTTGTTTCATATTAGTTTTTATGAAATGAGTTTTCCTTAATTTAAAAACGGTTAAAGTTCATTACACTTATGCATCTGTTATTGATTTTAGCCCACACGTAACGGAAGATGGGGAAGCCAAATCATCTGACGTTACTGTTCCACACAAGTTTTATTAAGGAAAAATTGAACTAGCCATGTCGTCCGATTGGCGTGCCTCTGCTGATAAATAATTCCAGCAGTTTGGTGAAGAAACCCATTTAACGGAATATTGAGGCTTGTATTTGTCTAAACATTTGGTGGTCGTCATGGTTTCCCAAACAAAATCTAGATTCAAACCGGAATATAATCTTAAGCTGCGCCTTTTTGTTTTTTAGGTTTTCCTGTACCATTTTTGTCATTGTTATTCGGCAGTAAATGCTAACATCAAATACGCCTGGTGGAGTTTCAGTTCAAAACATACTGATGATTCTATGGTAGACTGAACGAAGGGTTAATGATGGTGTTCTTCGCCGATACCATGAGCTCATTTTCCACAAATAATCAGTAATACTTGTCTTCTCAATTGCTCGCTTATTGTTGTACTTGGCAGTTGGTGTTTCTTATTTTTTTGCAGTTTTTCATTGCCCTCTTTTTCCTTTTTGCGCTAAATACATTTTCATCAGCCTGTAGAAATTCCTTCTTGTTGTTTTAGGATTCGAAGGGGCTGTATGCAGGCACTTCATTATAATTTTATCTACTTTTATGGTACCATTTTTTAAAAGTACTTTAAATCATTACTTGTTACAGTTTTGTGGTGAGTTGGATGCCCATCCAGTAAAGTTAATGGGGCACATCTTTTGGGGTTTTACGAATATGAGGAAATAAATTAGCCATTTAGTGCTAGATGTATACGAGGGCTTCTTGAAAATAAACATGACAGAAAGATAAGATTTGTATTATGTATGTAATTCTGCACAACCTGTTGTCGATATATGTTTGGGTTGTTGAAGACCTAAATTTATCATTTTTGGTCATTTATTTCCTGCAATATTTATCTCATTGTAAAAAAGATTATGCCGACGTAAATTTGCTGGTACAAGGTCTTATACATGCAAGTTTCCAAACATCCTTAATGATACGTCTAAAAAGAAATTTCTCGAATTTAAAAGTATAGTCTCCTTCTTCAAAAAGAGTCAAACTAATTTGTCCAATTTTGTCAGATTAATAGCGTCTACTTTGGTCAATGTAAAACTGTATCCCAGATATAAAAAGCAATCATTTACACACTTTAAAGACATGTACTACAGGATACTACAATTCCATGTTTGCAACACGAGAATAGTTTTATTTTCAGGATTCAACTTGAGTGCATTGGTTTCTTCGAAACTGATGGTTTAAATTCGGCTATTGCTCCTTAAATTTCTTCTTTTTCTTTCTTTCCAAATTTGTTTGATTTTTCTTAGTTTTACTATAGTAAGAAGTTGATGGATGGATGGATGATGCATATGCATCTTCTCTCTCTGGCTAGAGGTATTAAGCTAATCTGCCGTAAGAATGTAAATTATGCATCTACTTTACTTGTTATACAAAAATACTCAATTGAAATAATAAATGGAAACGACAAATAATTGTGAAAACAAGTTGTCCACTTCATAAATAAAATTTACTACTTGCTACATAAACTTTCCTCGATTCTCGATTCATTGATGGAATCATTTTCCAAGGATCGTTGATCTAGGAATAAGATGCAAGTTAATATTTTAAACCTCAATCGTATGAGGGTTGAAAATTGTATTGGACGTTTTAATTTTTTTTATCAAGATGCCGTTGAAGATTTCTTTCAAAGGTGGACGCTTAACAGTATTCAGTCATAGTGTTGCATCATACAATGTTATATTTGGTTGCAAAAGCTGATCATTTGTCTTTAAGACGAACAAATTTCAGTAGATGCAGAATCGCTATCTTGAATTATTTTTTGTACTTTTCAGTATATACTTATGTATGTATGTATGTACATCTCTTTGGGTCTTCACATGATGTTTAAGGTTATCAGATATGGTACAATGCATCCATGCAATGAAGCATGACGTGATGAGTATTGTACAAAGGTGTAGCTCATTGGTAATAGTAAGCACCTTCTTGTATTAGGAAACCATAGTTTGAAATTCCCTGAAGTAACTGGTGCATTTGAGGAAGTCAACTTCTTCAAATAAAAAAAAATAGGTTTAGTATTTGGCGATGTATGGAGATGATGAGTATTAAATGAAGCTGTGTTTCGATGGTGACTTGTGTAGGACGAGTTTTTAGTGGTAGAATGATAAAGCTTAAAGCAAGCCTTTGTTTGGTGAAAATTGTAATAATAATAAAACAACTTCAATCACGACTGGGACGCAAACTGGTACTCTGTATCTTGTTCTTAAAATTCTTGAAATAATATTTCAATCCTTTTCCCACATTGAACAATTAATTCTCTGGTTTAATTATTTTTGGCTAGATTCGTTATACATGCATTACAGGGTATTCCTAAAAGTTTTCATAAATGTTGATTGGAAAATAAGATAATTTATGATTTTTAAAAAAAAAAAAATCTGTTTCTCTATCCCATTGTAGGAATCTAAAAAACTGAAGCAGATTCAAATCCATAATACAAGCAAACATACCAAAATCTCTGATAGCTGACAAAATCTGAAGAATAATTGCAAGCAGAACAATACAAATAGGACCTAGTCTTGATTAAATGCAAGCTTTATTGGAACTTACAAACACATTATACAGTTACAAAAAAGCCAGTAACTGGGCCATATTTTCATAAATGACGGAAAGGAAGGCCAAATCAGTCTAATATTCGAAGTTTTACCAAATAAACTGGTCGTTATCAAGTTTGGTTAAACTAGTATGCTCCACTCCCTTCCCTCCACCCCCAAGAACTTAAAATAGCAGAGAGGCTGTAGAGATAAAAAAGCCATTACCACCTTTGCTCATTTGTCTGCTGACCTGTTTTTTAACTTGCATTGAGTCATCTCTTTGATGAATTAACTTTCTTGTACACTCATGGAAA
>ML219363.1:0-31849 GCA_004785975.1 Popillia japonica | reverse complement strand
AAGCGCGATATTTAGGGTTTGCATATGGTTAGTGTAGACTTGTCAATCAGAGCCTCTAATGATGAAGTCAATATTGTATTGTTGCGGTGTAGGTAATGTACAGTGAAGTTCAATATCATTCTTCAACTGCACAAGGCTGCATTTAACCGACAGGATTGGACTAGATGCTCCACACTCAGGAACACCATATTGATATTCTTCAAAATCGTATTATGTTGGTGTAATAAGCCCATTCAACTTTGATCACACTAACCCGAGGAATAATTTGCTGCAGCTGCCGTATATAATTATAATTATCAACTGAATAGCGTTTCTCAAAGGAAATATGTAATATGCTACCAGAAGCCTAAGATGCTTAGTAACACATATCTGGTGCCTCAACAATTAGACATGCACTAATAACATGCCCAATACAAGAGAAAACTACGCTTCACTGAATTAGAAAACTGTAACTGTGCTGCCGTTGGGGTAATGGGAATACTCTTTGTCTGGTTGTAGTCGATATTCCAATACAAGAACTTTATGCAGCAGGCCATAAGGTTGTTGACTATGGTGATTACAACGGTTATAAGAACCAGAAAGTTGCATAAGCTTGAATTCCTATACATACTAATATAAAATAAGAACCAGTATACTTTATTTTATGGTTTCTATTATCTTCAGTTCCAAGAAAGGAATTGAAAACGAACTAAATTCTACAACTTCTATTTATTCGGTGTTAATGTTGCTGAAAAATTGGGTTTAAATCGTTAATATGATCTGGATTTTTTGTTATGCACCACTTTAGTTATTGCTATTGGTCTTAGTAGTTATTTGTAATTAAAAGTTTAAATACTAAAATACTAATATATGTACACAAGCTCACTGGTTACGCCGCGCTTGATATTTTTTTGCTCACACTGCTTCGACTCTATACCCGGCTAGAACGATTACCGAATACTTACAATATTCGCAATACCCTTCAGTCGGTATGGTCCCATTATTAAGTGGAATTAATGTAGGTTATGGGCAGCTGTTGGCGAAATACTATCGTAAAGAATACATTATGTGGACTGGACCAAGGGTACATAAGCACCTGTTATGTAACGTCCACAGTTGGCGGGCGAGGAGGTATCAACTGCGAAGGCTCGATCGTAGTCTTCATCGTCATCGATAGAAGTGGCACCACTGTTGGCATGTTACGTATGGAAATTTAATAATCACTGCTGCCAACTGCTCCTGCTGCTGTTGCCTGCTTCTACGGTCGAGAAAATCGTCGTGTTTGTACACGCTGATTCCCTAATTGCATAATGGTCGCTTATTATGTAACGACCGTATAGACTAATGTTTAAAAAAATTGCCTACTATTTATTATTAGAAAATTTTCCGGTGTATGTATGGAATGTCGAACGTACTCATCAAATACATACCTTGGTAGGTAGGCACATGGATGGATTACAGGAGAAATTCAGAATATCAATTATATGTCGTTCATTTGAAGTATATCATTAGATAGAGCCTTTATTATGGTAATCCTGAGCACTTAAGATATTTATATTTTCATGCGTTTAATTGAAATATACATACGTACTGGCAGGCTTGAATTTTAAAAGCTTCAGCTTAATACTGCCGTTAATTTTTACTGGGTTTAAATTTTAAGACTGGCTTTTTGTTACTATCTGGGTGCATTTTTGTGTAAACGTTGTTCTTCTCCTATTTGCAGTAACTACAATAAAATGTATTTCTTTTTTATCTAAATGCTGTAATCTTGTAAGTAACTGTACAGTAACTACTACAATAATCAAATGGACTACCTTTTGTTGTTTTAAATTGCTGGCAAACCAATTTCTAGTTTTAGTTTTATTTTTTAATAAAATTGAATAAAAAATTTCATTAAAATCAAAATACGTTTAAAAGCATTGTCGTATAAACTTTTGAAAATCATACATTGATCCCATAACTTACTCCTCACTATTTTGCGTTCTTTGAGGTTTTCTTTTCGAAGATAAACCAAAAATCAAAAATGCTGCCGTGAACACATATAAGGTTTGTTCGAGCAAGAAAATTTGTGATAGTTTGATGCAGTTTGATGATTGGTTGAAATGCGCATGCTCGATTGCAAATCGGTTTATGATTTCGTACTCTCGAACGCTTCAAATTCATTTCAAGTTGTATAAATTTTGGAAGGTTACAAGTAGATGTCTCCCAAACGGAATTGCTTGTCATTTCTATATCACACATCTATAATTATATTTGTATTTTTATTAAGACTGCTAACCAAACAAAATAAAAGTAAATACTTAGCCACGTAGTAATGGGACCATCACTTCAACGTGAATAAACGACAAAGAAGACAATGCCACCATTGCTAACCTATCAAAAACTACAACAGCAATAAGCATTAACAGCTGTGTACAGCATACAAAAGTAATTATGTAGGTATTGGTACACCTCTGCGGATTGTAAATCAGAAGAAAATCCCCAAATCGTTCTCACGGTTTTCAAACGATTTCAGCGTGGTGTCAGCGTCTGCACGAACACCAAACTGAAACTGACAATTTGCAATGATTTCTGCTCGAACGCTTATTTTCTGGTGCGCATACGCCTGACAGTTTCTAACTAATCACAAACCTGCTCGAACAAACCTATAATTTATTATAATTATAATTATTATTCCAACATTCGTTAAGTGTGAATTATGTGAAAGGCCAACCCAAAAGACTGATGTAATTTTAGGTTGATAAGCAGCCTTTTGTCAGTAATACATCTTTTGAGTCTCAAAACATTGCCTGATCACATGGAAGTTCTTGCCCTTATTGGCTTTGTATAGTTAGGAGAAAAGACACATAGCCGACATTTTGATGTATCGAAGTATGTCCGCTGGCCTGGACCTAGATGCATTCTTGGCAACAACAATGATGGTGGCCTTACACAAGCTTATATGCAGTCTTAATATTATCCCTATTGACATTATCTCCCACACCCCATTCCACCAATTTGTTTACTACACATTTTTCCGCACTTCGTTAGGAACGTTGTTTGCATTGCTTCAGCAATACATCTTTTGAGTCTCAAAACACTGCCTGCTCATATGGAAGTTTTGGCCTTTATCGGCTTAATCGTTTTCTTGTTTTTTGGAAATTTTCTGTAGTAATCAATATTGCGTCGTAGATCATTATGTAATGAAAAAAAAAACTCCTTCTATTCTGCCAAACGAAACAGAAATTATGACTACTTGTTACTCAGTCATGTTCCTCTTCTATAGTTCTTCTTGTATAGTTAGGAGTGAAGACACATAACCGATATTCTGAGGTATCGAAGTATGTCCACTGGTTTGAAGCCAGATGCATTCTTGGTAACAACAATAGTGGTGGCTTTCCAGAAGCTTACATACAGTCTTTATATTATCACATCCAACCAATTTGTTCTTTTACTACAAATTTTTTCCTCCTTTTTTGGGGGAATGTTTTCAGTCTTCTAGTTGGTAGGGGCCTTGTTTGCATTGAAATATTTATTGAATACATCTATAAGTAACTAAATACTTAGTTTCCCTAAGCACTTTCTTAACTTAATTCCTTTCCTTACTTATTCTATTGATCGAGCTTGTCTTTATAGCTGTCTTGGTTTTTCATATTCGAAATGGAATTGCTTCTGCATGCTCCTCTATGTTAACTTTTCCAAACAATTGCACCAATGCTGTTGGCATCAATTTTCCACTTTCCACTGCTATCCTGTTGGTTTAAAAGGATTTGCCAACTTAAGCAAATGTTGATACTTTCTTTATTGTAGTGGAACTTTCTTTTGGGTCAAATTATGTTCCTCAAAGAAAAAGGCGTTAGAACATTCTAAAAAGTTGAAACGATACTCCAGCAACAATAAACGATAGTACTGTTTTTTTTTTTTGCAAAAACGTTTACTTGGGAAGACTAAAACTTGTACAGCGTTGTAACAGTAACAAAGATGGCGATTCATTAAAAAAAGCATTTTCTCTGTTGTAAATAGATTATTACGAAATTGTTTCCACAATTTTTACCGCTTAATGAGCTACCGAGTATTTTGTGTATGGACAACACAATTTTTGTTTTCTAGATTAGTTAACATTTTCAAAAGCAAACAATAAATACTGTGATTCCGTAACGGAACTTGACTAAAGCTTTTAAGGGTTAGAAGAATTAATTTGAAATGAAACTACACATATTCCCCATTTAAAACCAGTTACGAAATGTGTACCTTCTACTAATAATTCTATATGTATGAGTACAGTACTTTATATATAGAAATGTACAAGCATAGTTTGTTTAGTTTATATTCATAAATAAACGACGAAGGAATTTTATTGGAATTGGCTTGTGCCGTATTACATATTCAATTCACGTTCTCACATAACGTCGTCTGTACATTTTTAACTAGCTACTCATATAATATTGTACATAATTCTATACGCTGGCTTATAATAAATTCTTATGTACATATCCAGTTATGGTTCTTAAAATGTCTGGTCCCTTCTTCAGATTCTAGATAGTATGAATTTATTCAATGATGCTATAAATTCTACAAATTATATAAATCAAAAGCCGTTTATATTCGAAGTGGTAATAAAAGCTTTTTTTTCTTGTTCTAGATATCCCGACGCAGGTACCGCCACTGACGCCGGGTACTAACAAAACCATGACAGAGGCGCTTAAAGCGTCCTTTGCATCTTGGGAAAAAGAACAGATCAAATTAAACATCACCAAAGGTAAGTTTTCGTCTTTAGCCATTCGTAACTACGATTACGCCATGAATTGCATATCCTTTTATGCAAATGAGTTATAATTTTATAGATTACATAAATAATTTATCATATTAAACGCATACGTAACTAGATTTTACCGGAAATGTTCGCCTCTCTTGCAGAGAAAAACTCTTCAACCTAACGTTTAACTTTGACTGATCATATACATTATCCGCACATCTGAAATTTTCTCTAAATTAGATACGCGGGCAGTTGATTGAACTTTTTTTTTGAGGACAAAACTACAAAACCGGATACTGGCGGTAGATACGCAGGGGTCAGTGAAAGTTCCCTTTTTATTCGAAACCAACAACGTGTAACAATACAGCATCCGTTCTAATCTTGGGTCACGTAATTACGAAATGGTAAAATATGATTTAGATATAAGTGCGTGTAGCTATAATGTATCGATTTGAAATACGCAACTTTATATTGCTGCATTTCTATATTATCTAAAGCGAAATTTTCGATTTAGTGAATTTTGCCACATAAGGAAATATGACAGAAATTACATTTTATGCGTGAAAATTAAATTTTACTACCCTCACTGCTACGAAAATTTCGTTAGACTAAAGCGCAATTTCCTGATAATATCCTTCTATTTCATGTGGAAGCAGTTCTGTCTAGATATGTAGACTTTTGCGATTGAAAAGTGCACGTTTAAAATCGAATTTTGTTTTAGTACCTTCTTATTTTTCATCGAATACTAATAAAAGTTTTATTAAGAAGTATGAAGGGTTTCCAAATGTCATATCAATAATTATTTCTACGTCTTCATCTGGACACAAAGAACAACATTTGTTCGTAAATTGGAAGACAAAGCTGTTTAATAGTGGTACCTTTTTCCTGAATGATCCAAACCTTCTATTTGAAATTTCGAATTGACCAAAAATAAATTTTAATAACTGCACTGTGATGCTCTTGATTTCGAGGACGAGACCACTAACTACCATCGTGTGCCTGGTAAAAGGCTTGCCTCTTGAATAAGGCTGTGTATCTGGTCCTAATACTGGATAACTAATTGATCTGGAGGCAGCATAACAGAAAGGAGCTAACGATAATTTTGACAATAAACTAGGTTTATGCAAGTCGCTGGGCCAATTCTACATGCAGGTCTTTGGTTTGAACCATATTCCAAATCTTGCAAACAATGTGGTTTTTGTTGGCTCGCTGGGCGCTGTTCCAATGTTTAACCGATGACCTCTGCAGTTTTTGCTGCGTATATCATCCTCTTCACAATGAATGGATTATATCGCCACTCACTATATACATACATATGCCATGGTTAGTATTCGATCCCCGATTTTTTCCAAAACCAAACCAAAACCACCCTACCAGAGTGACCAGTCAAGCAATCATCAAGCATCCTTCCACTTCCACAGTGTATTTGCATGAAACAATTTTGTATCTTGCGTTTAAGGGGCTTCCGGTACATGAGGATAAAAAATATTCACCAATTTCCTGATATGTATTCAGTACATTCTGCAGACATCCAATCTATGATGCAGCTTGTGTCATTATCATTAGCATACTGAGACAATGTACAGCGACTCAAAAATGAAACAAAATCATCAACATAAATTAGGAATAGTATCGGTCCCGAACTTGAACTTATTGGAACAGCAGCATTTATATTTCATAGACTCATTGGCGTTAGCTTTTATGAGTAGGTATATGTATTAGATTAGATTACGTATGGATAGATTCGGCATTTGCCGGACATTTATTATATACATTCTAAGTGTTTTAGCCGCAATTGATCACTTTTGGAGAAGTCTAAGAGCTTCCTATGAACAATGCCCTGACATTGGCCTAAGAAGGACAAATCAAGAATTAATCAAGCAACCATCTTTTTTGAATTCAGGGGATCATACACCAATTTCAAAACATGATAAATCCAAATTGTGTGGATTATACTGAATTATTATTTGTTAGAAAAATAATTAACTAAATATTTATGAATATTTTAATATACTTTTAAAAATATAGAAATTAATAATATTAGATGACAACTTCATACGTTTTTTACATCACATCGTTCATAGTATATTGGAATTGTGTCTATGACACAATTAAAGTTGTCTATGGACAACTTTAATTGCTCTGGGTAGTCGATTAGGTAATGATTTAGAATTTAGAATGGTATAACTCCAAGTTTCTTCAAAGTATTAAAAATGTTCTTGCCATTTGCTAGCATCATGTACACAGTAGAAGAAAACCCAAAATCACTACATCTAGGAGATGTTTGTAACCCCTTTGTCAATTGATTTGTAGCTAAAAAATCATCTTTAGGTAGTTCAGAAACCTTAACTGGCCCTGTAATTTTTTGGCCCAAATCATTGCAGGTTACTTTGATTTACTTGTATTTGATTTAATTATTTGGCGAAAAACACTCAATGAGATCTTTAGTCTTACGATATAATTATCAAAACATTTATTCTTTGTTTTCTGAATGAGTTTTTATAGTTTCGTTTATGTTCCTTATATGTCATTAAGACTGTAAGAGGGTCATAGCTGGTGTGATAAATGCCTCAGTTTGTTCTTACACAAAACCTTGAAGAAACTTGGCATTCATTCTTTATTTTTTACTGTTGCTGAAGACAAATAAATCCCACCCATGTGTCTATGTATGTGTGAAACTTGAACTTTTAAACATTTCTTTGTGCTTGATATGTGTGTTACGTCAAACTTTTTTGCTATATAGCAAGTTATACTCGTTTACTGCTTACGCAGTGTTCAACTTAGAGCAGGTGAATACTACCAATGATGTAAATAACCTGCGTTGGTATTATAGATGCAAGCATGATTTCCTTTGGAGAAGACCAGATGATCTGATAAGTTACTGGTTCTTGATGGTATGCCTTCATGACATCGACCACCTCCCCAAAATCATCAGAAACGTCTTTCATGTACTATTGTAGCATCATATTCCAGATAACCATTCCTCCAATTTCACGTGGTTCGTCACAATTATTTCAAAAACTACAACTGTATAAGTGCACGATGAAACTTAACAAATAATTGTTTTGTATGCTCATAATAAAGACATAACGATACACGTTTTCGTAAACCCACTACCAATAAACGTTGGATAGCATATAGTTTTCAAACAAGAACGAAAGTCTCTTTTTTAGTCGTGCTACATGAAACTTTTATAAATAACATCCTATTTAAATACTCACCTACATGCTAATCCGACGTCTAAAAACTAAAATTGTCCATTTTGTCTAATATATCTCTGTCTGATCCTCATAATCGAATTGTAAACAGAGAAGCAAGGTGCTTTCGAATCGGATAGCTCTAAATATACGAATATTTCCTCGTCTTCTTTCACTATACAGGTACCGATATGTATAAATACACCGCTTTAATTGTTTACCATCGAGATATGCTTCGTTATACGAGCATGAGGAGACCCGAACTTCAAACAAATCGGTTCCACTAGCGATACCGGTCGAGATTTGTTCGCCAAACCTGCGAGGCGAAGATCAAAAAAAGCCGACGGCCTTATTGCTTGTTTTATTTACTGTTTACCGGGCGCGTTTTGGGTCAATTTCTCCATCGCCTTTGCGGATTTATTATCTCGCGAAAGATAGATATCTCTGCTGCTTTTACGCTTTGTTCCACTTCGGAATTCGACAAATCTAATTGTTAGAATAGGTTTCCGCGTGTTGGTCCGCTAAAGAGATCGCGTGTCGCTATGTGTTTACACAGCGGTAAGGTAAATGCCCCAAAAATCAACCGATGCAGGTTCCTCTCTGGAGATCAAAGCTAATTACGACCAAATAAAATAATCAAGATGGATATAGTAGATAGGCTTTGATATGTTAGCATCATAGAATGATAATTTTGCAATGTGTAGTTACAAAGTTTACGTGAACTACTCCATGTTTTACAATGTAGAGAAGCGTTGCTGATATCTACATTTGTATTAAAATAGTGTAAATAATATTTAAAATAGCTTTTCGTTGAGGAGTAAATTGAAGTTCTTGTTCAGTATGTTTTCCTACCAGTAAAAATTTAAAACTTGCCTGTTTGGAAAAGAGCGGAGTTTTGGAAATAAATGGGAAAATGATTTTATATCCAAATTCTACAAAGCCCACACTTACATGACTAAATATACCCAGCCATAACTGCAGTGGTAATCCGAATAGCAGTACAGTTTTGGAAATCACTGCAGTTGTACCTACCACAGATGAAAGCAATTGTGTGCAAGCTTTGGTGTATGGATCAAACTAATAAGCTGCATGTAGAACTGGTCGCAGAGTGGATTTGCATAAGCCAATATCCCAATTACTGTCAATATATCAGGCCTAGATGCTAAATTTTAGTTCTTGCAGTGTCGAATAGCAAGCACTGAGGCACGCCATGTACAACTGAATCGAATATAATCAACCTTATGTTGCTCGAATTAAACTCCATCATTAGCATCCTACAGAAGAGATCAGGATGACAAATTGCAACAAATGGACTTTCTATATCTAAAAAACCTCTTCTCAGTAGTTTGTCTGTCTTCTCATAACCTTTGAGAACTGTCTCTATATGTCTGTATATTTTTGTATGAAGTCTTCCGAGAAACGAGTTTAAAATCATTCAAAAAAAAATCGAATAAAAGAATCCTTCCGATTCCTTTCCGAGATTGCAAATAACGATAACAACACTGAATCCTTATAGAAGGAGCAGCAGTCCTCAAAATAGTATATGTAAGGCCAAACAAGAAATGTATTGATAGTAAAGTAAAGAAACGTGATGGCCTAGTTAGCAATCTCATCTTTATGACCTTTGTTTGTTCTTTCTTGGATCTTACTATGGTTTATTTTGTATCATTAGGTCATTTGTCTCTGGGATTTCTCCTTAAACCCTGCAACAAGTTCTGTAGTCTACTTCATTTTTGCTCATGAAGAATAGGGCGCAATACATTTTTCATTATTTTTTGATTAAATAGATCCTCAACCATTGCAACTGATCAGACTCCTGCAGTGACCTTTGCAACTCATTAGAAAATTTTGTTGGAAAACCCAGTTCATAAAACCCGCTTTATTGATGCCAGCGTCGTCTTCCTTGTCACAAATTTGAGGGCGTAGTTAACTCTAAGTATTATGACTATGCTTTCTATTCAAACAGGATACTGTATCTTTTATAATGAACCTCGAATAATATTAAAAATCGTCTGTTGAATCCACCACCACCACTTTTAAATTAATAAAAAAAAATGATGTTTTATAATTGCAGAACTTGTAATGCCCAATAAATTTTTGCAAGATAACGACTATCAGAAATATTGTCGTGGTTGAAATTTAACCAATATGAATTTTTTTGATAAAAAATAATGATATTTTTCGCCGTCATCATTTTATTATTAACTAAATTGGAAGCAAATCTGCATTATGACGTGTATTTGGAATTTATTTGTTTAGTATTTTTATTGATTTATATATTTGGACTACAGGTAACACTAGACATTAGGCAAGAAACGAACTGCAGGTAACAAATGCGCCCAAATATTCGAACGTCAAAATACACGCCACAGTGCAGATTTGCTTCGAATTTATTTACTAATAATATATATAAATAAATATCATTTATGAATAATTTGTATGAAATATAATTATTAATATTGTGCACAATAAGATTGAAAAAAAATGCACAGACAAGAATCGAACGCGAGCCACCAGGTGTAGTTGTTATCCACTGGGCTACGAAGGCTTGCTTGTTGAGAAACTAACATTATGGATATAGAGTCATGAACTTAGCTCTTTTATTCAACGCGCTATCCTCTATAACATAGTTGAGATTCATTAGAATCCATGTCGGACAACCCTGGTGTACCCGTTGTTAGAGAAAAAGCTGTTTTTTTTGCAATATAATACCTGTCAAGTACTTGTATATTATAATAGTGACATCTGTTATGCTCCTAAGCAATATGAGTTTTTTGGCAATAACTTTAACTGTTAAACTCGTTAGAAAAGTTAATCCTTTGTATTTTCACAGCTTCTAGGAATGATAAAACTGCTAGGTTAAAAACTATGAAAAATTGACTCTCTGCAGACAATTGTTTTGACAGTTATACATTCCTAACTAATATCAGGTTTTTGACAATTTGCCAGCTTTCAGCGACATATAGCTATATGTGAGTGTGAAAGTCTCTAAAGTACATATTAATAAAAAAAAAAAAAAGTATTTCATAGTTTGGCAGCTTCTAGCAAAATTAGCAGAGATTGAACAGTGACTTACAGTAATATATTAGAGATATCATTCTTCAAGGAATATCACCACACAGTTTGTATTTAAAACTGATATGTAAGCAATGAGCAATCATAAAGACTTTAAAATGTTGAATCTACTTACTCTATAGCATATGCATCACCTTGTATACAATTATAAGGAAAAAAAAAACATCAAGAACAGCAGGTAATTAAGTCCAATCAATACATTCCTATTCCAAATTTTGATTTTTATAACGTCTACATAATGACAGTTTCGTCCCACCAAATTACCGGATCAGTGTCGATAAACTCTATATTGTATAATTATCTGGACGTGCCAGCTGAAAAAAATCGATTCAACAGTTGGTCATCGATCGCACGTGGCATTGGCATTCCTTAAATGATTATCAAAATCACAACGACTGTAAAATATAAAAACGAACGTCACAAGTAACGCTTCTATAATAAGGCCGAAAAGTTTTTTCTGTTATTACCATTACATCCAGTCATTGTGTCGTACCTAGAATATCTAATGCCTTTAATCGACCTGTTGCCTTATATGAACTTCATGTGAAGGAACTGTATACAGCGTTAGTTGTTTTGATTTCGTTCTATGTCTTATAAATAACCGCGCATAGAATCGCCTATACTGTATAAACATTCGGGCAAGACCCGTGTATTTGTAGGTTTGTGTTCGTAGTGAGCATCATCATTGTTTTTGGAATGTATGCCTAGTCGAATAAGTGTAAATCTATGTAAACATGGGCCGCATCGGGAGAGTAAATAAGAAAAGAATGGTGTATATGTATATACCTACGTTAGTTTTCACAGAAATGAAATCTAAAGGATTCGTGGTGACACATTAGACAACAGAATAGCTTTAGGTGTTATAAAACACTCAAGATTATCGAGAAACATTCCAAGAATTAACGTGAAAATATTCTCTTGAAGAGAATAAGATTTTTGTGTGACTTGGGATTAAATTGGGAATAAAAGTAAAATCAATTGCTGACCTTGGACAAAAATGTACAAAATATAACAATTTTGTTATCTCTAAGAAAATCTTGGTTAATAGCAGTCAATACAATAGTCTTTTGTTGAGTTACAAAATAACAAAATCTAGATAAACATGCATATACTTCACCTTTAGCACACTTAGGCCGTGTACTAAAGGTAAGTGTATGCTTTGAATCAAACAATACAGTGTTGTACAAAATTAACGACTTAGTAAATAATTTGGGAAATTAATACAATTTCCAACATCTATGACAAATGAACGTTGGGAGGTTTTTGCTTGTGTGAGTATACAGATAGCACAAAGTCAATGAACAGAATCTGACGAAAAAGTGAATTGAGTTATCGTTGTATTCATAGATAGTTAATAGCCTGTAAGCATATTCCTGCAAGGTTACCCAATATTTTAAATGACGCAGTAATGGTTTAAATTTCATAAAATCATGTTTTTTGCCTACTTTTATATTCTTCTAGATGTGTTCTACATTGGTCCAAATCTTTCAAAATAATATTAAATAATTGCCGAAAAAACAAACACGGAAACTATCGTTTTTTGGTCAGCTCCATACCCCTTGTTAGAAATTCCAAATCTGTCCAAATTGTTCTACTTATTCTGAACATTCTCTCATCAACAAATGATGAGAACAACTTCCAACGTCCTCCAATCTTTCGAACGAAAAATATTGGACGGTATTCAGAACAATAAGAATAATTTGCAATAACTTCAAAAAGTTCGAATCTCTGAGGGGCTGGCCGAATTTTTTTATATTCAAAAGTCTGGACTCTATAGAATCATAGAACCATCGCGGAGATGAAAAAGGAATAATTTTTATTTAATAAAAGGAGATACATTAGTGGACATGCAGGAAGGCTCTCCTGCTCTATCACTTTTAATAAAAATTCACCTTCAATACCGTTTTAATTTGAATTTCCATAATCTGTTATTTGTCTATCAAAATACGACTACCTACAACGTAAATTCATTTATTGCAATATTCTGATGCTGTGCATGATGCGTATCGAACTCCATCGCAAAATCTCCATCAGCTACAGTAGCGCGTCATTCGCGTAACGATCCGATCATGACATCAATGCTATATTAGAAATTCATTATTTTCAACAAAATCGTATACACACGTAACATGCAGATGAGAGTTGACAGGTAGGTACTAGTATTACAGTATCAGAAAAGTCTGTGTCGTACAATTGGCCATTGTTCAACTGGCTGTAATTAGAGATTTTTACTTTGATACACTGCCGCACGGTCCACTGCTTTTCAATTGTACTGATGGTCTATTAACGTCCACGCGCGGCATCAGCAGACTTTTTTCCTCCTCTCTGAAAAGGGTACCGTTGCACGCATCGCTAGCAACGCTTTCTGATGCTGCTGTTCGTTTCGACGGTGAGCGAACTAGAAAAATTCGCAAGGACCTCTACGGGTATAGGTATATGTCGTCAAGGAGATTGATATTTTGATCAGATTTCGCGGAGATCGTATGCTTTTTGTCTGGGGGACGAAATTAAAGCGATTATGAAAAATTCCTCTTCGTAATCGCTTACGTTATGGCCGTAGAGGGCTTGAAATTAAATATACATCCAATAACTAGTTGTATCATCTACGTGTCTGAATTCAAACTGCGTTTTCTATTGAAATGTGACGGAAAAAGAGGCGTGGATATAGCGCAATTAGAATTGCGCTGGGATGTAATTGACGTTCTTTAATTGTTGTATGCAAATATGTAATAAATTGGACCATGAATCTTATTAAATTGTTACTACCAGGTGGAACTCCTGCTGATACTATTACATTGAACTATGTTATATTCACGTTCTTCTCCAAAATACCCATTAATTTTGGAGGATAGGTGACTAGGCATAGGTGATTAGGCAGATAGGTGAGTAATTCGTAAGCCGATTTTCGTTTTCATGGTAATAGCTAAAAATTAAACCGCTTGCATCCCAAAAAACTATCACCATGCACATTATACTCCTTAGCAGCCGATTTACATACTGTTTAGACTGATCTCTGCCGTGTTATAGTGGAGGCATATTTTGTCCAGGGTCGCCACCCCTCTTCGACATAGATTTTTCAAGTTCAAGTGATTTTTCATCCCTTAAAAGATAGAACTAGACATCCGTGTAAAAAAGGCTTATTGCGACAATCTACCATCTTGACCATCTCAGTAAGTATGCAAAAGTTTAAACCTACCTCTTAGGAAAACATTTTACGTCACGATCTTTGTAGGCTAACAGTGAAGAAAGAGCCAGGGTCAGAGATGTTTAAGATTATTTTTTTTTCCCATGGGCGGGTGACCCCGAGCGGCTACTGTATTGTGCCCCCATGTCGTTTAAGCCCTCCGGCCTAGCTGTACCTGTGAGAGAAAGTGTGCGAACGGGTCGAGAGTTAATTTCTCTAGTCTGGGTTCATCCAATCTGTCGACCCCAAAGTAGCTCCGCCTTTCCATGTCCCATGCAGGGCAGTCAGAAAGGAAATGCACGGGAGTTTCTTCCGCGTCTCCGCGGCTTCTACACTGAGGAGAGTTAGCTAAGCCCATGCGAAACAGGTGTTTGTTCAGTGTGCAGTGCCTAGTTAGGATGCCTTTTAGCTTCCTTAACCTGGGCCTGCTCATAGAGACGGTTTTATGGAGCCTATCCTGGTACGGATGAACCCCTAGGATTCTACAATGTCTCATTCCAGTGAGTCCCCTCCAGTGGAACCGGTGTCTGGCAGCGAGCTGTGTTCTGACGAAAGCCTTGACGCTACCATAAGAACTCCCACACGTCGGTTTCGGACCTATGTGTAGTCGTTCACTGCCTGCTCTGGCTAGCCCGTCAGCAATTCATTCCCCCTGATCTTGGAGAGACCCGGCACCCATCTCAACGTAACGCTGTGAAGTTCCGCCAGTTCTTTCAGCTTCGTATGGCAGTTTAAAACTACCACAGAATCAAACTTGAGGGCACCTTGCCTGTCCGATGGAATTTCCACTACTTCGTTCCCATGCGAGGAGGTCAAGATTCCTTCCGCGCACGTCTGAATGGTTATGATTTCGGTCTGGAAAAGGGTGGGGTAGCACCCTAGGCTAATGGATTAACACCGCCCCCTCCTTCCAGATTATAATGCCCGTGCCGTTTGGCATTTTGGAGGCATCTACAAACCAGCGTTGAAGCTTGCTTGTGTTTGCGGATGTCGGTTGTAGCAGTCTCCCTGGTGGGGATAACTACTTTGTAGTTTCTGGTGAAACTAAAAATGGGCGGGATCCTGTCCGGCCTAACGGACAGTGGTGTCGTATTTTCGATGTAGGTGAAAATACCAGTATGGTCACCGGTTCTGCCAGTGAGGCCCTTGCATCCACTACATTTTAATCTGTAGGCTCCCAGGGCCGCCTCTGACCACAACGTCAGGCGCAGCGGAGAGAGTGTTTAAGATTATACTTTACTGTTCATGCTGTACTGCATGAAATTTGGGAAACGGCAGAAAGCCAAATTCAACAAGATAACACTAGGGCTTGGGTTCGTTGTGTCTGGACTCTGACATCTCTGAACCAAACAAGCTTCCACAAGATGACAATTTTTCTGTACATGACTCTTCCTGGCTTGGTTGGTAAATATGCCGGGATGCTAGATTTTGATTCTGTTAGACTAGGTCGATGTATGTTTTGATACCTTCCTACCAGTCTGTAATACGCTAGTGATATACTTTGGTGATCGTTCTACCTTGCAGTGACTTCCAAATCTTGATTTCAGCACTCTCTGTCCGTCAGCTTTTCGAGTCGGATAAAATCAAGTTTGGTCGAAAAATGAATACGGAATTCGATATATTTTACAACCTGACACAAAAACAGGCAATTGTCGCAAAATTTATACATATTTTAGGGATACGCCTTTACAGAGGCATCCTTTCCAGATCTATTTGAGAGATGCGTTTTGTGATAACGTCAAATTCTGTGTCTAAATGCAACGTTTTCAACAGTAGTCACACATGGCTGGAGCAACTATTTCTTTAATTTTTTTCTGAAAGATCACACGTATAAAGGCGTTCATTGTATATGTATGTAAATCAAAATAAATAGTATGAGTGACAGCGTAATGTGAAGACGATTTACAAGAGCGACAAGTGAACACATGATGGCACCTTCAACAAGATTCAAATTCGTGCTCATACATACAGCGATTTTGGTTGTGGAAGCACGTTTTTCGAATGGATTTTGACAGTAAGGGCCATGCATTTGAAGCCATGTTATCAGAGCAGCTGCACTGTACTCTGACAGTACAGTAACTTGGGTCCAGTTATTATGGTTGACCAGAGATTTTCCAAAAGAAGATGAATTTGGCAGCGAAAAATTTTCTTTGTTTAAAAATTTGGATGGAATCTGAAAACTTGGGCATTTAGATTGTACCATTGATTGACCATATAAACATTGGGGCAAAAATGTGAAATCGATTCAAAATTATCGTAATTTTCTAGAATGTGTCATTAGTAATTACGACTTTTGGGCGTTTTAATATGGATCCAGAAACTATATAACTCTCAAAGCATGGGATTGCTCTATTTAGCCTCTTGAAATCAAAAAATCGATATACTTAATTAGAGTTTGAGTTGAGGGTGATGTAGCACTGCGACCAGATGATTGTGCGTCTGAGTAATAGTTTCAAAGAAGGTATTTCTACCTTGTCAACGACATCTTTACCAAAATAACTGGCACGAATTGCTGCAATAGCCATGCAGTTGGATATCAGGTGTTCTGGCTTTTCGTCTTCCGCTTCCCACACCTGCAGTCTCTATTGTCTTTCAAACCTATCCTTATCATGTGTTCCCCAACGTGGCAGTGCCCTGTCAGAAAATTCACAAGTACACGTAATTTGTTCCTACTTAGATCTCTTATTGAAGTTTTATGGAATACCTTCAAATGTCTCGTATGAGGAAGATTTTCCCAAATGGTTGCTCTGAGTTTCTGCACCCTGTCCTTCAGTTTTCCTTCATAGGTTCCATTGATTCCATTGTGTCCTAGTACATAGCATAGTGCAACTCTGTTCTCTCTGCCTAGATTGTTTAATTTCCCTAAGCATTCCCAGACTAATTTCGATCTAATGGTGTTAGAACTCATCACCATTCGGGCAGCTTGATATAAACAAATTGCAATTGAAATGCATGCCGAGAGACTATTGAAAGAGTGCCTGACTTGTAAAGCATAAAAGAGAACTGAATTGCACTACCAGCACATGTAACACACAACAATTTCAATAAATGAATTTTTGATTATTAGAACCATTTCTATGACTTCTCAGCCTACCCATTTACTAAACTTAAACTATTGCAATGCTTTTCTCTTTCTGGTATTCATAGTACACCTGAAGGACGTTATTTTATGATCCTGAAAAACATTCAAATGGCTATAACGAGTGCCAGAGCACACTCTGTAAGTTTCTAAAGCAGTTCCTTCGACGCCCACACTTTTGAATTTTGTTCAGGGGCCGTATTCTTTGATAAGAACTGCATAGAATAGAAAGTTTTCAGATTTCAAAGTTACCTAATCTGCCTTCAATATTTCGTTTAGGAAAGATTTTAATTTGAACTGAAAATATGTACCCTTTAGGAATATTTACAGAAACAATTCACAACGATGCTGAAAAGATCAGTTTTTCACTTTCAAGGCCTACTTGTGGATGACTAATACGTATTTAATCATAGTTTTATGTTCGTATAGCGCAGTATCAGTCGAGCATAATATATTGCCATACCTCGAGCGACAGAATCCGAAACAGGATTATTAACAACAATAAAACATAGGACTAACGATTTAATTTATGTGGGAACTAGACGCAGTAAAATTGTTTTAATGGACGAACTTACGTAATTAATTGTGTCTGAAAATAAATAAAATTTATATTTACGCATGTAGAAGAACACTTATTTAAAATGATAATTAAGAGGTTTACTTTTTAAATGTTAATGAGCAGATAATAGTAACGAATCTCGAGAATAAAATTTTGACGCATATTCTATGTTTACTCTAATTATAAGTGTTTGGCATTAACTTACGAATGTTTAAATCATTTGAGCATTTTGAGCTTCCGTTATGACGACAGTTAGAATTGAAATAGACGGTGGCACCCTCTAGCTAACTTTGTTGTGAATTAAGACTACATTTTATTTCCTTGTTGCAGATCCAAGACAATGGACAGAGAGTCACGTTGCCCATTGGCTTCAGTGGGCGACGAAAGAATTCTCCTTAGAGGGTATAGTCCTGAATCAATTCCACATGAAAGGCAAGGACATCTGTGCAATGGGAAAGGATGCTTTCCAGGCGAGGGCGCCAGCTTTCGTCGGAGATATTCTTTGGGAACATCTGGAGTTACTGCAGAAAGGTAAGTGTATTGGAATTCTCTATGGTAATTCATTCTGCCACACGTAGAAAATGTGCCTGCGTAAAGTTAGCTTGCTCCCCACCTTTTTGAACTTCGAAATTTTATTCCAGAAAAATCGTTAACGAAGATTGGGATTTTATTTTTTCCTAATATAATGTAATACATATATTGCATACCTATACTGTAAAGGTAAAATTAAGGCTAAAAAACTATCATTCTTTCAATACAATTCTTTAAAACTCTGAAACAAATCTAGAACAATCCCAAACCGAATTCAAAATCTTATTGCCTTTACCAGCTTTTAAATTTTGAGAAAACTAACTAATCTGAAATGAAAACTGAATAAATTCACTCACGGTAGTGAGTAAGGCGATTCAACGAACAAAAGGTGAAACTAAAATTATTAGTCTCCCTTTCGGTACCTCTTTAGCATCTTTCAGTCTGACAGAATATTTTGTAGACGTAATAAGAAATTTGTAGAGTACAGTTTTTATTACATGCGTTTAATTCTATAATAAAAGCTTTACCAGACATACAAGTATTTAAACGCACTTAAACAGAACAAATTGACAATAATAACAACACAATTGCTACCTTCTTAACTAAAAACGCTCTCTTGAGAGCCGCGGTATCGCGAGATGTTCTTATTTACATTACAATTTTCGTATTCGGATAATAAAAGTGTTTTTCCGAGTCTACGGGCTTATCTGATGGCGTGTTTCTGCACGCTGGGCTGACCACAGTAATTACTGAGCGCTTCATCGCTGTCTGACGTCTGGTAAGAAAGGTAAAAGTATCAACAACCCGCGTCGCCCCAGCAAAAATGCTAAGCAAACAAAGCCATTATGTCTTTAAAATCGAGGGGGAAAGAATTGTGACTGGTGAGAAAGAATGGGAGCAGCAATAGCGCATATGTATAGTACATGTGAAATAGTTGGATAAGATTATCTATTTTGCTTTGTTTTTAGAAATATTGCATAACTGTCTTTTAATTTGTATTTTTTTATGCTGAATATAAACTATTGCATATACTGTTGTTTAAAAGTTTTATGATTTAATGTAAAGAAATTGAAGACGAGCTGGAATACCTCGGATCTGAATTTTGAAGCTCGTCCCTTTGGTAACACTTGATTGAATGTTTCCTGTTCTAAGAACAAAAAATTTGGCAACTAGAACTATTTCAGCAAATTTTCCATTTAAAACTATGCTTGACTTTCTGAATGTTCCATGCCACCCCCAACCTGTTGAGCTTTTGCAAAGTGTACTTAAAAATGTTTAGAGAAGGAAACGAACTTCGCTGTATTAGGCCGTATTTGTTCTGGATTAAAGTCCACAATGCCAAAATTTGAATAGAGAACTAAAGATGAAGCATATGTAATGCAATTTGTTAGCTCTTCTTTAAAGGCTACTTTACACGATGCTAGATTCATACTTTTGCTATACTAGATTCTATTCTAGGATGTTCTTATACTTTTTTTACGTGTGAGTACAACAAATCAATACGTGATGTCGCTACTAAACAGCTTTTAAGTTCTACCAACTTGACCAACATAACCTACCTTCGTTTCCAATCATATACTGAACTTGTATTTATTTTCCGATGTTGGCCAATCTGCCAAAAGTACTTCTGCGCATGTTCTAGTATCAATTTAGAAAGAAAAATAGGACAGGATCTAGTTTTTAAAATAGTATAGCATCTAGTATAGTTTGGTATAAAGTGGTCTTTACATGATACTTTTTCTGACTATTTTTTCTAGTTTCTAGAAAATAGTATAGAAAAACTATGAATCTAGCATCGTGTAAAGTAGCCTTAAGATTGATTCTCTAACATTGTTTCGTACTTGCTTATACCTTTGGTATGGAGAAAAAACTAGTGCGAAAACATTCTGCCACTTCCTACCTTTCGAAATTGACCACTGATTCTGCAAGTTGGTGAGGTAAGAAGTTGGTAGATTTCTATCGTTGCTGTATCTATTTTGGAGACCTAGCATTCATAATGAAAGACAACTTACTGTGGTAATTGGACTTGGAAATGGTTGTGTCTACAGCCTCGACAGCAATGTTTTGGAAGTCAAAGCCTTTATAAATTATTTTCCACTGCAGGAAAAAATTATTTACAAGAACTTCTATATATTGATGTCTGAACATTTTCAAGTACTTTTACTTGATTTGAAATTTTGCAAAAAAGAAGCCTCATAACGGACCAAACTTGAAAGAAAACGCCGATGAAAGACTAGCTTACAAAACAAATCAAAAATTGTGGAAATATGAGAATTCTAAGTGATTGAATGATGAAATATATGTATTATCCGAGCAGGATAAGCAACCGATACCTACACAGATAACTATATCTTGGACCCTTTTCAACTCCACAATATCCAATTTATCAAAAATTTGCGTGGACAAAAAATATTTTCATAATTGCTTGACGGACCCGTTTCAGCATTCTTAGGTATTTTTTCCAATTTGATCCCTTTTACGAATTATAGTCAGTTCCAGTCTTTTTAATGTCGTCACTTTCCTAGTTCTTCTCTAATTCGTTTCTCAAGCATGCTCATGTGCAACAAGCATTGGAGCCCTCTCTTTTCCTATAGTCTATACCTTTATAGGTTATAGGTGCATTCTTGATCGCAGCACATTTTTTTAAGTTCAACTTGATGTATAGTAGCGAAATTATAAATAAAGTTTGAGAGTTTATGCAGTTCTGTGATTCTTTCTGAAAATTTTAAGTTACCAGCAAGAGGCCTTCCCAGCAATAGAAGCACTCATTAGAGAAATCTAATTATTATAAAGGGGATTTCGTCCTTTAGCAACTGGGACAAATTCCTTAAGAATCTACGGAATTGTTTCAATATCAATCTGCCTGTTTTGATTTTTATCGTTCATGAATTTGTGTTATGTTCTGTGTGATGTACCAGTAAGTTTGTTTAAAATTTCACCTAGTAAAAAATCTTAATTCGGACAATGACGTTTGTTGTCCTAATGGTGGGAATAATTACAAGCAGTGAAACTGAAGACGAGCAGGATCTTCCACACTTTCGTCTTATCAGAAATTTTTTTGCAGCCACTACATTTCACTTTGTATGGTCCTATCCCTGGCTCTGCACACAACACTAACGACAGCTGGAACCCACAAAGATACAAAGTTAGAAACGGAACTGTTATCACATTGAACAGCTACTGAACCATTAAAGATTTCAGCCTTTATGGATTACTAATAAATATTGATTTACAAGTCAAAAAAAGGCCATTGACTGGACTCTACGATACTAACGCTCAATTGATTTTAGTATGTTAGAGTCGAAAATGGATGAGTACTGGAGTTGTGGACTTTCCTCCTTCAAGTGAATGGTAGCCATTTGTTTTGGGAGTTGTCATCAGTGTAGTCTTCTGTGTGAAAGATGGCTTTCCAAAGATCAGGCAGTACAAGTACTCCTCTCTGTGAGTGGTTGGCTCTTACCTTTGTATACTGTATTGGTTACTTGAAGCATTTTGTTTCGTATCATGGACTTCAAGCCTCCTTGCTACAGTTAACTTGACTCCACCTTTATGCAAACCGTTTTCCAGCAATACACAGCACGCCCTCTCAAAAACGCCTGCAATTTCTGTTTGATAAATGTATTGATTAAATGAGGTAAGGCTGGGCACCTGTCCTCAAGGTTGCAAAGGGGTAATATATTTTATGATTAATTCATAAATTAACAATTATTTTTATTATTTGGAATTTGTAAAAAATAGTACAGCATCTGTTTTTCACAACAAACAACCAAGAAAACCGTATATATCCCACACACACATACACAACACTAAATGTAAAGAGAAAAAGAGATGCGATATGCCTTTGAATGGTATTCAAAATTTTACGATACGAAGAGAGATTTTATCACATCCGGCCACACCGGAAGTGGTTCCAAACACGGTATGTTAAGTTAAAACGCTTTGAAATCTGTATGGACGCAACGGCGACTGATAATGAGTACCATTTTAATTATTTCGGCACTCTGTACACTTGTAAAACAGATCCGTTTGCAGAATTTTACTTGACATTTTGTACGGTTAGTTTGAAGATAAAATATCACTTGTTTGACTGACCAATACTAGGTGGGACTAGCTAGTCTCCTCATATATTTAAAAGTTTCATTTGCATATCTACGCTGTCTGGATTAATTTACTAGCACTGTTTTCAGCCTCCGTTTGTATGTAATTTAAGTGGCTACTACGATGCTGTTACATGGCTTGAATGATAAACGGTTCTGTGTAGGTGTTTTAGCATTTCTAACAACTCTTCGACTAAAAAGTATAGTAGTTCTTAAGTAATTACAGAGTAGCATAATATGATGACGGGAAACATCGGTACGTTCTGGATTTCATCTGTAATTATTTTTCTGTATGGCCTTCATAGTATAGCACTCGGTTTTATTTACTCAGAGATCTTCTATTGTCTAGAAAATGCATGCATATTTAATCATTTTCATAGCAGAAAATAAATATTCTCGATTGTACGAAGTAATTGAATGGAAAAAATTTAGAAATGCTAGTTGAATTCTTATCAATACTATGCTATAGCTACTTATAGCTTTACCGTTAAGGAACTTGAAAAGTTAGCAGTGATCTTGGTTGTACATTATCGTTATCGATGCAAAAACACAATTTGTAACGATTTATTGCGGAATTAGCGTTGAGTTTTTCCTTTCCCTTCTTGTTAGCGGATCATTTCAGTGTTGACATTAATTACTCGATACAGGAAGTCTAATTAAATTGCGCGATGTATACGTTTAGAATTCTCAGTATCTACTTCTACTATATAATAACAACTGTAATAATACTGAATACCATTTATTTTAATTTATTGTAGACATGCCAGAAATTATTTACTTTATAAATAAGTTATTTCGAAAGAATTATTATTCAGCATGTTAAAACAAGTGGACAGGATAATCACGTTTGGATTTTTCCTTTTATTGTAAAAAATTGAAACAGGTTCAACGCATAATCTGTAGTATGCTCAGTAATTGATTTAATTATTTTATGGGTTAGTGTAGATGTAGAAAGGAACTGCGTAGTAAGTAAAATGTTGATTTTCTATTTGTATATCGAAATCTCTTACTACTATTTAGACAGGCATTGTTCTTAAGAATTTAATTGTATCAGTCTTATGCAAAGTATTATTTGCCCACAAAATACAATCTTCGTCAAAATCGTGGCGCAACATCCACATATACCAGCAAATTTTGTTAGAGGTTAAATATGCAAATGTTAGTTGTTGATACTATCTACATATCGTGTTGTAATTCTATGATCAAACCGATACCATAAACATACTCAGTGACATTAGAAGTGTAACCCCCAGAAAAACACATTTGTTTAACTTGATTTTTTGGAAATGTGATCGGTTACCATAAGCAATACCCCGGCAAACCATTACTCCAACAGTCCTGTGTATAGGTCTCTCAACCGCAAACCCAATATGGCGTCGCTCTCCACGCCGGCGTCGTACCCTTCTACGACTATCGTGCATACCTAGACAGAATCGAGTTTAAAGACTAGATTATGCCATTCTGTTTCCCAATGCTACCGTTCTCTACACCACTTCAAGCGTTGACGACAGTGGTCCACAGTTAAAGGAAGCACTAATCGTCGACGATATGAAACATGCCCAAAGGCTCGAATTCGGCGATATAGTGTACGCATAGTAGCAGGTTTACCTTCTTCTCCAAACCATTGGTCAACGATTTGACGCTTTGTAGCAAAACGGTCTCGTAGAGCTAGTTGTCTGAAGCGCCTATCTTGATGCTGAAACTTTGGTTTGTGAAAGGTACGGGAATTAATAATTGAGACGTTGCCTTTTTATGATTTTTTGTGTATTATCCTTTTTTTTCTGCCTGTGTTTATATAATTTTGAAAAGATTTACTTCTATTCAATTACTACTGTATACTTTGTGATTCCCCATTGTGCATCGCATGAATTTATGCGAGATTCCCCGTAGGTACATACATACATGCTCTGATCCGTGTTAATGAAATCAGTAAACAAAAATTTTATATTTCGGCGGATTACAGATTAACACGAATTTAAATCCGGACGGAAACAATTAATTTACCCAAATTGTATAAAAAAAAATGAACTTTTAACTCTTAGCAAAATGGCCAACAGTCTTGGCTCGTCTTGAGTAGTCTCTTTTAAATTTACAAGGAATTTCTTCACCGTTTTGGCTGAAACGCCTGTTTTTCTTTCAGGGAGGTCAAGGAATGTTTTTCTGCTAGGTCCTCCTCCACGGCTTCGTTCCATTTCCTTCTCGGTCTTCCTCTCTTCCTCCTGCCATCTGGGATTTTCCATTCTACATGTTTTACACATCTATCCTGCACTAGCAAGTGACCTGCAAGTGTCCTAACCACTGTAGCCGTTTTATTTTTATGAAGTTAACTATAGACGTTTCGTTGAACATGTTGTAATAGTTCTTCGTTCCCATCCTAATTCTGTTCTTCTTCCACCAAACATTCTCCTCAACATCTTTCTTTCGCAGATTTCCAATTTCTCTTTTGCTTTTTTTGTCATTATCCATGTCTCACTTGCATATGTCAGGGTTAGTCTCAGTATCGTTTTATATAGCCTGATTTTCGTTTGTCTAGACACTTCACAAACTTTGGTTTGTGAAAGGTACGGGAATTAATAATTGAGACGTTGTCTTTTTATGATTTTTTGTGTATTATCCTTTTTTTTCTGCCTGTGTTTATATAATTTTGAAAAGATTTACTTCTATTCAATTCCTACTGTATACTTTGTGATTCCCCATTGTGCATCGCATGAATTTATGCGAGATTCCCCGTAGGTACATACATACATGCTCTGATCCGTGTTAATGAAATCAGTAAACAAAAATTTTATATTTCGGCGGATTACAGATTAACACGAATTTAAATCCGGACGGAAACAATTAATTTACCCAAATTGTATAAAAAAAATGAACTTTTAACTCTAAGCAAAATGTTTAAAAGATATTTATATCAACAAATTTTATTAAATAGATTAACTTTGCCAGGAAATATTACAAAGCTAAGATAAAATGTCTGAAATACCTGTCAAGCTAATCACAATAGTATTTTACCGGTCAAAAATTAGCAGAAATGGGCCATTATTTTGAAACCTCGCCGTACAATAAATAAGGATTCATACTGATCAAGCCAATATTTGCAGAACTAGCTATATGTATATAAAACTTACAGGTGTTAACATCTGTAAAAACTTTGAAACTAACTTATACATGGTGTTCAAAAATGACGTCGAATTTTGATATGTCAAAACTGCAGGATACAATTACTTAAAAAATGTCGCTGTAGTTTTCCATGTATACAAGGTGTCTACTGAATAGTCTATGAAAATAAATGAGGTTAAAGCTAATGGCATGGAAACTAAATTCCAAAAAATGAATACTTTGTCCACGCAGTAACGAGAAAATAATAGTTTTCTATTTCAGTCCGGCCCTGTTGTTCGACCGCAACGCATAAATGGATGGGCAACACAGGGAGAACGTTGAGTCATTCACAGGCAATCGTTGTCTTATGTGTACATCATGTTATACGAATACAGAGTACATGGGCATAATTTTAATCTGCGGAGAAACAGGATAAAATTTTTACTGCACCCGTATTATGTACAGAAAATCCAACGTCTATCAGATAATGATTTTTCTCAACGGGTTACCTGTTGTGAATGATTTCGTCATACTAGTCTTCCAAATCTTCGACCCGTGATCCTGTTTACCAATGAATACTGCTTCACTAAAAATCGTGTGCTGAATTACCATAATCTTTATCATTGGGCCGATAAAAACCCACAAGATATCCATCAGAGTTCATCCCAACATAGGACATCAATAAATGTATGGGTTGGAATATTGGGCGATCATTTATTTGGGCCACATGTAGGTACTTCCCGAAAAATTAAATGCGGTAGATCATTTAAATTGCCTGCAAACTACGTTACCCGATTACTTGGATGACATACCACTACATGTACGACGGCAAATATAGTTCATGCACGATGGGGCACCTCCACATGTGGTCCGACTTGTATGGAAGCATTTAAACCAGGAATTTGCACATTGGATAGGCCGAGAAGGAACGATTCTGTAGCCAGCACGAAGTCTCGATTTGAATCTGTTGGACTTTTTCCTGTGAGGATACATGATCGTCGACGGGAAATTTTAGATGTCGACGCTCTTCGAGACTGTGTGGTCACAGCGGCCCAGCTTATGATAAGTTTTGCAGTCGCACAGAATCGTGCATCCGGAGCTCGTGGTAGTAATTGTGGACATTACTGCTCTAAGTTTTTGTCCTGTTTCTCATCAAACAGTCCTCTTCTAGACTACTACGAATTATTTGAAAAGAAAAAAACTACGAACGCTATTTCAAATAGTACATTATTAATTAATTATCAGATCATTACGTAATAATATGCCGTTGAACTTTAATATTGAAAGTTTCTGTAATGAAAAAAACAAAAAGACCTGATTCCTACGAAAAAAAAAACAGGTCGAAATGAATAAAATCTGTAGTAAATGTGTGACCATGTTATAAATACATGAATATTTCTGAAAAGTCCACATGTGCAATTTATAGGGCAGCAAAGCTGTTTCGTAAACAAATGCATTCATAGAGTACAATAAACATTTATTTACATATCATTCAACTTGATAAAAAATATCTGATTATGTCTATTAGAAATTTTTCTAGCGTCCCTTTTTTTCTTGTACACACGTGTCAGGCCCGGATTCAACAAAATTTATTTAACAAAATTAGGTAATTATTAAAGGAAAAATTATTTTAATATATGATCGTAATTTTTTTGGTTTTACTTCTTGTGATATTGGTTTTATACTGTTTATTTTTTCCGACACTATTCATTTGACGCCCTGTATATTAATTCACCTCTTCCATGACTAACTTTGTATATAATTGATATACGTTGTAAATATTTTCTACTACATCCAACTTTAATTACTGTAGTTATATTTAGATACCGGTTATCGTACTTATTACTTACATACTATTCGTACGAAATATAGTTATCCCCGCTAATTGCTATTATCGTTATGATTATTTCAACGCTAATAATTAACGTATTATCGTGATGACAGATTGTGTATATACTAGGGGTTCCATTTTTTTCTGTAATCCACAATTAATTAATTGATACGTTGTACGGTTTATAATACACGATTGCGTTTCAGATGTCGAAAAGGAAAGAACACTCACCGGCGGTGTTCCTGCTACCATGTACGAGAATATCTGCGTACCGGACTTGGGCGCCTACCTAGACTACCAGCAGCCGCCGCCGATGATGTCCGCCGATGACAGGAAGATCCTGACGGGTACACCTGCGCCAACGCATAACACGCCTTCGCCTGCCACCCCCGCCTCTAATAACAATAACTTCCTCGAAGGTAGGATTTCTTTTTTAATTCTATATTATATAAACTTCCCCAATTCATAAATGCTGTTATTCAAGTTTTTATTTCACTTTTTTGTACGTTGGGGATTCTGAATGAAAGTACACAATTTTGTTTAGATAGGGGACTCCTATCTTGATTTTAGGAGTATTAGAATTATGATTTATGCGATTAATAAGATTAAAATTTTATCGCGCTAACTGCAAAGCATGGAAGTTAATCGAACATTGTACTGTACCTGAATATTTTGGGTGAAAGCTCGGGTACTGCGAAGTTCCCCGGTATTCATGTTATATGCCAGTGGTATTTTTTGGTATATTTAATCCCATACTGAAGTTTTAAGAACGCGTATTATAATATAAATTCACTGTAGAATTCATGGAATTTTACACTATTCTGACTTGGATCTTTAGCTTTGTTTTATATGAAAGCTACGCCTCCAAACTATATATTTCATATTATTCATATATCATAAATAAGACACCAAGAAAATGTAGGCGCATATTTTCCGGAATACTTTTATCGATTTTGCCGTTTGCACCATACAACACAGCTGCTCTCATATTAATAATTCGAAGATGAATATAATTTTTGTCGCCAAATAACCAAAAGGTCGCACAAACTTAGTTCCAATGTGTATCATTTTGATGCTTAATTAATTTTTTATCCAGAAGATGGGAGCAGTGTGTGGTATGATTGGGCAAACTCAAAGAAATATAGGCACCATACAAGAAATCTTGTGTCCTGTTAATAATTCGGAGATGAATATAGTCTTTGACTACATCTAACCAAAAAGATATACAGTACAAAATAAAAATAATAAAATGCACAAGATATACTATAAACTCGACGTTTCGCCACTAATGTAAGCGGCTTCTTCAGGAGCAAAAGAGGTTAACTGGGTGGGTACCAGAAGGTCACGGTAACTCGACGTGTAAACCACGCTAGAGGCGAAAACCTTCTGGTATCTATCCTGCCCTAGCAAGTGACCTGCAAGTGTCCTAACCACTGTAGCCGTTTTGTTTTTATGAAGTTAACTATAGACATTTCGTTGAACATACTGTAAAGCCCAATTCGCACATATAGAGTGCATAGACCGTGCGCGGACCGTGTCGTGTTATTCTAAATCGCAAAAACGACTTTTCCATATAAATTATATGAAGACGACACGGTCGCAGTCTAGTCGGTGCACAGTCCCATAGGTGTGAATTAGAAGCGGTCGCCTTCATATAATTTATATATGTATATGTATTTTTATGACCTTTTAACTTATCTTATTATCCAGATAGTTTTTCCACTTGTTAGGTCAATGATAACACTTGCAAATTCTAACAAAAGTCAAATTTATTCCAAAACCTTTACAAAATTTATAATCTGGTTTTCGTAACAACTTCTTCAGTGGAATAAAATTGACATTTATTTAGTGTCAAATTATAAATAAATAACTAGCCATGCCTATCAACAAAATTATCTACAGACAAAGAAATTCAGTGATATATAGGATTATGTTTACAATATATTGGACAATTTAAAATATTTTGAAATGTAAATAATGGAATAAATTTGACTTTTGTTAGAATTTGCAAGTGTTATCATTGAACTAACAAGTGGAAAAACTATCTGGATAATAAGATAATTTATATAGAAAAGTCGTTTTTGCGATTTAGAATAACACGACACGGTCCGCGCACGGTCTATGCACGACCCTATATGTGTGAATTGGGCTTAATAGTTCTTCGTTTGTTCTTCGTTCCCATCCTAATTCTGTTTTTCTTCCACCAAACATTCTCCTCAAAATCATTCTTTCACAGATTTCCAATTTCTCTTTTGCTTTATTTGTCATTATCCATGTCTTACTTGCATATCTCAGGGTTGGTCTCAGTTTCGTTTTATATAGCCTGATTTTCGTTTTTCTTGACACTTCTTTGCTTGTCAGGATGTTCCTTAGGTTACCCGCGTATGTACATAGTGATCTTGGCTATTCGTAGGTCTATTTCTATTTGTTCTTGGCACTTGTTATAGATCAGATCCCCCAGATACATAGCGCTGTCTACCTCCTCAAAGTTTATTATCTTCCCATATTTTATAGAGACCTTCCTGTAAGACATCTGAAGGAAAATAGGTATATTTTCTTTTATCCAACAGTATGAAAACCAGACAGTTTTTCTAGTTTCAAATCATTATTGCAGAAAATCTGATCAGAGTCATTATGACAATTGCGTTCTTTTCTAGATGACTTAGCGTTATGTATGTAAATTGATATGCTAACAATTCTATAAGATCAAAGTTAAGAAAGCTGGCGGAGGTGCGAAAATATGAATCAAATATAAGAAGAAGTACATTCATCACATATTGAGAGTGATGATCAAGCCTATCGCTTATAGGATAGATTTATTCTTCAAGATTCATAAACCATCACTTACTAACCTCAATGATGTGGCTAAGCTTTGTCCAAAAGTTGTCAAGCTTGTCAGGTTTTTTCGATAGCAACACTGTGGTTCAAGATAAAGATGGAATTAAATCTCTAAACTACAGTAGCTTCAAACGTTGTCCAACTTTGTTCGATTAGCATTGCAGATCTTTAAAATTATTTCACCCAAAGATTACGCTAACGCCATCAACTTTTGGAAGGTACCCTAGAAACGCCGATCGAATCTGCGACGATAAGTCTGCAAAGATCACTGCTACATTATCCAAGTATAAACTATATGACAGCAATTGCTAGATGAACACACTCGGTGATATAATTTCCACCAGTATTTGATTATCCACCACCAAGATAGCCAGTGTATTGGCTAGTGGTGATAGCCACCGCAGTACTCAAACCGTAAGCAAATTCTAAACATCATTCGTTTAAGTATAAAGTCTTTAAATCGTTTTCGTTCTCCATCGGTTTGACGAGTCAGTTGCAGATGGAACTACGAGATTGATTCTTTTCGGAGGTTAGCGTATCTCAAGTGGCTGAAACCGAAAAAGGAGGTCACTGCTAGTTCGACTTTTATCTCGTATAGGTTCATGGGAAAACCTAGGGGACACAAACATACGGTGGCCGTATTGCTAGCGAGGAACTTGGCACAGCATTAAGTTAATTTGTAAGCAGAAGTATCATTTAAAGCTTCCAAAGTAATTCGATCATTTACGTACATTTTTTTAACAAAAATTAACTTGCGGTTACCAAACTACCACGTATGAGCTCTGTTATTACGCTTCATAATTTAATATTGTAGTTAATACCAATGTTTCAGAAGTTATTGCTAATGTCCATAACATGTTGCTCTCCTTGTATAATTAATGATTCAGGAATTGAAATTGATAACAAAAAGAACAAATTTATACAAACATAGTGACATATTAATAATAATCCGCACAAATATTTATCCAATTTTATCTGCCCGTGTGTGTATGTACATTTTGCAAAACAATTAATTTATTGAACGCATACGTGTGTAACCACAAGAAATCGAGAAAGTGTAAATAGTAGAGATTTGCAAAAAAAAAGAACCGGCTTTTTTTCCTTAAACAAACCGCAAACTTGTAAATATTTGGCCAGTACTTAAACAAACTTTTCAAAGTTAACGTCTCATTGTTGAAGCGATTATTCATTGCTCCGTTTTGCTCTCGAATGTAATATATCGTTCCTAATACGCAAAAATATCGCGGCATAAATTATTGTTAAACTGCTTTTACAACTACAGCTGCGGTTAGGACATACCCAACATTTTCTAATGACCTGCGTCGAAAGATGAATACATGACTTATTTATTTAGATGAGTAAATGGGAGGTGGCGCCGTGATGTTTATAATTTCCTCAGAAAAAGTCGTTTTAAGCTTATTTCTTAAGATCTTGTATATTAAGTAAGTTCTACAAAATTACATTACTTATTTATTAAGTCAGCATATATAAAAATGATGACTGGAAAGTCATTAATAGAAGTCACATTTAGATTTTGCAATATATTTGCAATTCGAAAACGGCGCACAATTACCGAAGCCCGACGGTATTTTGAAACGCGTTTAAGCTTGCGTTAAATTCGAACATATTAAGCTTTGTTCTCGCTACA
>SMLS01073217.1:0-12824 GCA_004785975.1 Popillia japonica | reverse complement strand
TATACAAAATAAGTTATTACTGTTCTGTCGGTGCGTATTGAACAATTAGAAGTAAATTGACAGGAAAATACGATGGAAAACTACCCTCTTACAATACAAACGTTTAATAAAGCTAATAGTTGTTTACTAGAGTCTCTTATTATTATTAATTCGTTGCAATTAGTGACGGTAATGATAAATTAATAATACAAAGGAACATTAAAGCTCTTTATTACTATATTTACATATAGCATATGTGTATAATGTCAACCTCTTCAAACGGTGGCAGCGCTGTTGATGCGTAAAATACCGGTGAATTGGAAAAGGCCATGAAAGACTTAATCTAAAACAAAAACGAAACGACAAAGATGAAATTGTGCAATTATAACCTGGCGTTTGTCGTTTGTTTACTGGTGGGAGACAGATTTTACGACATTGTGTATTGATATGTATGCATATATGTATGTGCGTATGAAAATATTGCCCATCTCTTAAGAGGATGTACAGGGTGCGGAGTGGGGTACCAACTTCGTTTTGAATAAATCCCTCTGGTATAAATAATGGATCGGCAATTGGTTATCATACAGTACAATTTTGTCAGTGACCATTAATATTGGACGAGGTTTTATTTTGAGATTGATACACATTGATTTGTTCAACATGAAATACCTTGTAAGTATAAAATAAATTGTATTTTGGTTAAAGTGATCTTGAAAATGTTAAAAACTAAAGTAGTGATTTGGAATTTGAGTTTAATCTGAAAAAATAGTTTATTCCTTAGTAATCTAGTTAAATTAGATACACATAATTGAACCTTTACTGGTTTTAATTTGAGATAATTCGAAATTTGAATTCAACAACAGCAAGCACCAATAAGTCAGGAATAATATATAAACGTTAGTCACATCTATGAATAGGTATCACATCTTTTATTTCAAATTCACATGAAGTCATTGACTATTCTAATCTATTCATGAGATTCTGATTTCAGATCACGTAGTAACATTTTTCAGGATATTGTCTTATGTAACACCATTTTTTATTCGCTAAATTGAATTTTGTTTTCGTGGATTTGTAGCTTTTTTATAGATATGCATCATCAAACTTTTCCTAATTTGTTATTTCCAGTCTTCTGTCTAATTATTTATCGATGGTAATTGAATAGTTTTAAATTGTTTAGAAGCACAATTATATCTATTAGCAAAAGACATCTTAGCGGTAAATTTTGCTGCTATTGTACATTTACATTATGCAATTAGCACAACAAATTTATTAAATCCACTGGGTATTTCGAAAATCATTGATCAAATTGATTGATTGAACTTTATTGATCTGAAAAAAAAATATGGTAATTTCTAAATACGTTTCAACGTTTCGGAATAAATGTGGTGAAAACAGAATTATTATTTGCACTTTCAAATGAACCGATTCCAACTTCAGTCGGTATAGAAAACCAAACGACAAGATATGGTATTAATAACGATTAACCTACAATATAAATCAATATATATAAACAAAATATTTTTCAATATTATATTCTAGACTATTGACATTTAAAAATCCACTGACACAACTGTATTCTCAATTCAAACACGCTGATTCTAAGCCATCTGATATCCAATTTTCTGGCAAACTCCCCTTATTGCGTGATTCATCGAAAATCTTTCACCTTTAACATGTTTTTGTGAGTTTTGAATGAGTTTTTTGATCCAAAGTGGCGAAGTAATATAAAATCTAAGCAGTAAGCACCTAGAAACTACATAAGTATACTCTGTCATATCTCCATCCTAATTCCAAGCAATTTAATAGGATTATTGCATGTTTACTACAGGCAGACGTATATATTTTGACAGATAATTTTTGGACATGAAAACTTAGAATGCTTCCACTGTTTTTCTTTGGGTTAGATGGTTTTTACACACGAGCGAGATCTTGCAACATTGGAAATTTAGATTGGATCATATATTCTGCTTCTAGAATTTTTATTATTTGCTTCCTAACACATATTTTAATAAGAATTAAGTAGATGTCAAATAATGCTTATGCTCCACTGCTTAACTGCATTATTAACTATTAAATGCAATTAAATTATTGTTTGGGTTATCGCTGCTAGGGCTATGATATCATCGTGATTTAAATTTCCGAAATACATATCTTACTCAATAGTATCGTACCGTAATTATCAATTATCAATTTGGTTTATAAATATTTTTCTGTAGTTCCTTTATATCTCGCTTGCATAGAAGAAACTCCTTATTATAATTATTGTACCTATATCTTGTTTTTTGTTATTAATAACAAAAAAACAACGCACTTAAGTGCGATTCCAGTTTTTATGACTACAACTTAAACAAATGGAAGGATATTTCCATAACCTACCGGTTTCTAATTCTTGATTCAACTGAATGTTGTGGCTGCAAACACCAATAAACGAGTAAAGTAATGATATAAATGAAGACTAAAAAATATTCTGAAAGAAAGCTACAAGTTCTACGGTAGAAAATGGTTTGAGACGATATGCCTATTTTGAAGAAGATTAAATCAAAATTTACAGAAATAATAAATGTGCTGTAATCACCTACACACACATACATTTTATGAATAGAAGAAAACTTAAGACAAGACCAAATCGGCAAGTAAAAATTGTTCTTGCCAAGAATTTTGCCAATTGTTGAAATATTCGTGAAACAACAAAAAACCACAGCAACAAATCATATGCCATGAGATCCCACGATCTGCGCAGCCAAGGTTAGGGTTGCGCTGTGTGAGATGATACGGTTCAAAAATCTTCTAGTCAAATTACCTGTTAGGTACTATAACGATTATCACTGATTATAACTGCACTTCCAACTTTCTCATTAAAGAAATTCGCACCAATATCTTCGTTTGGCCAAAATCCATGCTAGCGAAGCACATTCTACGCGTTATTCTTTTGTTATTTTTTAAATAACAGTGTGACCACACTATCCAGATGTCAAATATGTGCGTAGATTTCAAGTTTGTATACAATTTTACGTGTGGCGTATTTATAACGAGCAACAACTTTTAAATTTTTATTATTATCGTCATATTTACATCCATTTTTACAGAGTTGCATATGATGCAATTTAATTTGAAATACCGTTTAAGAAGAGGGCAATGAATATGATTTATTATCGCTTGAATGATGTTTATGAAAATTGTCACAATCATATATCTTCAAGGAATGTCGGCTTTCATCATAAATTGTAATCAAAATTGAAGATCTCTCATCCTCGGTTTAAAATGAATAATTACGCCTATTCTGTTCGAATCGACAATAATCTTTATTGTTGTAAGAATACTTCGTAAATTACTTAAAATTCATTTCGTAACAACCTCAATTCGAGTCTAGCGAGTGTCTGTATTCCGATTATATCATCTATTGAGAGAACCTGATATAATAGGGACATGACATGCTGAGATCTTTCTCAAAACATCAATTGCAATAACGGATTACAAAGCCACAAACTCGTGTAGGTACATCTCATTTGCACCGAGTGAAAGTAACAACGCATATTCCTTTGATAGTACAGTCATTGTGTACTCAGCTTTACTATTTTTACACATATCAATTTCTTTTTTACAGCTTCAGGGCATCTTAGAGTGCATACTAAGAAAATAATTATTGTTTAATTTTTATGGTGGTATTTCTATTATTGCAAGTAATAATAATTATAATTATTGACATTGGTTCAGAGAAAATATTTTTGCTTTTAAGAGTCTAATCAAGTACGTAAGTATTTTCTGCGGTCTTTAAATACAAATTTCCGAAATGTCTAATTTAAATAAATTACTTTAGGATGCATATTAAAATAATTTATTGCGTTTGAGGTATTATTATAGTTAATTAGTCTTGCGTTAGATTGAAAAAATGTGCTTCTGACATAGAAACCGTTGAAAAATTACTCGCGTATTACATCACATCGTGTGTACCATTCATGCATGTAAGGTACATATAATGTAATAATTACCATACGCAACAATGTAATAATTCATATCCATGTGCGAAATATGGAAGACACTTATTCACGTTTTTATTAAAGTTCAAGTTTTGAAATATCTTTTTATTAACAATGATGCAAAAAAACGTGCCACTTTTAAATAATTTTTTTTCTACGAACGTATAGGTACATATGTATGTACATATATTGGCGTGACTAAGTATTTCAGAAAATTTTATCGAAGTTTTGTTTGTTTAAAAACAAGCAAGCTATAACATAAAGCTTTAATTCATTGAGTTGTTGAATTTAGAATAAAATTTGAAAAAGAATCAAACTTCTTATAGAATATTGGCAAATGTTTCTATTTTGGCCAACCGTAGTGTAGAGTGCTGCCTATAATTTTGGCTCAGTTAGTGTAATTATACGATTGTTAGTTATTGTTTTGTTTTTTTCAAATATTAGTTATTAACTACAAAGATCATAATGTTGAAATACTTATATAAGTGCTTAACTTCGCATAATGTATTAAAACTTTGCATAATGTATTACATATATACAGGGTGGTCCGTCAAATATGAAAGAAGACCACACGAAAAACTGAAAAATTTGACAAGCTTTATACTTTTAAACAAAAGAGTTTTATTGTCCTAATGAGCAGGGGTTGAACTTCATAAAAAATATAATTAATTAATCTTTAGAAATATAAGTAATTAATCATTAGAACCACATTATACTTGTTCTGAAGAAGGGACAATAATAACATTTTAACTGTGATTAATAATAAAAAATAAAAGAAATTAAATTAAATTTAATTGTTCCAAATTGTTCCAAAAATGGTTGCTAACCATATTCTCCTATTAAAATGTTAATTTACAGAATATATAAATATTAATGTGAACATTATTTACATTGAATTTGTACCACAGGTTCACATTTGCATGTTAAAATAAATACAAAATTCTATAGAAACGTTAATGTTTGAATATAAATTGAATCAAAAAAAATAAAATGATAATAATAATATGTACACAGTCTTCTATTAATAAGTACAGTAAAAAAACATATTATTTTAGTGAATCTTCCAATTGACCACGTCCGATTTACCTATACATAGGAATACATTCTATTCAAAACTTTATGACATTCTCTGGAACATTTGAACAGTGATATGATTGCTTTCGTGAATAATACTTCTTTGTAATTCCGTAAGACAACTTTGAGTTGTGTAAGCCTTCTGTAATAGAATATGTCACACAAGGATATCTTAGACTCTTAGAAATCTATATCTTTGAAATCCTTGAAATCTGTTGTGCCATATCGTTTAGGTAAATATTGTCAAGAACCATATTTTTACTGTACTGATCCTCGTTCTGAGTAATGCGAATTTACATTAGATCAACGTTGTCTTCTACTTATTAATTCCAAGAACATGTCTCCATTCAAATTCAAGAATTTTTTTTAGACTAGCAGCATAGATATTTACTTTTGGTGTATATTGGCTAAGTATGATCGTTTGGAATCTGACCTGTAGCGATAACTATGTCGATTAATTAGGTATTACGAATAGTTATTTATTATACAAGGGAAAAAAGTAATAGATTTTAGCTCCAGGTTGTGTGTTAGAGACAAAACATCGGCGTTAAAATCTAATGCTTTTACCCGTGTTTAATAATTTATTTATTTTTTTTCTGTGACGAAAACAACATCGATTTAATATGATTTCAACTCAAGAAAATTCCATTATAAATAACTGTCATTTCAAAACATTCAAGGAACATGGCCGCCGGCTGTTATGCAATACACATTTAACAACTGTCATTTTCACATTTCCGATTCTTACTCATGTGTACTGGAAAAAAAGTGCTCACTTTCTTTCGAAGAAAAATGTTGTTTCATAGAAACAGTAAATAGTTTGTTACCTGTCAAAAGGGATAAAATATCAAACTTGTTGACCGTCACAGAAAACAACCATTGTAAGTTATTAGTTTCTCATAGACTCTACGTGGCGCATAGTTGTTCTGACGCGAGAAAATCTTACACATTCACGCGGGTTAGTTTTAGGGCCAGTTAAGAAGAAAAATTCACATTATTGAAATATAATAAAAATTAAATTTAATTAAATTATTAAGATTAAAATTATTACGCTGCAATACATGGCTAATGTGTACGGTGCACACAGTTAGGTCTACACACAGATGTTTTAAAATTTATCATTTTTCTTATTCCTTCGGCCATCTTTTTTTGCAACACTGTATTTGTCAATATTATAACTATAAATTGTAAAATGTAGAATCTAATGAGAAGATACAGCTTCCTGTTACATATTACTACAAAATTAATTAGCAATATTGCCTTAAAACTTGTTTTTTTTTTCGCAGAAGAGGGTTTGGTACTAATATTCGAGTCTAAAATCATAATTATTAGGGATTCTTTCCTTTAGGGTGTGTCAAGTGAACAACCTAATTCCCAAAATTCCTAACTGCTCACGGAATGTAGTTTATGTCATAATTACTATAATATAATATTAATTTGTTTTTATTTTGTCAATTTTCGAATTCATTTATGCAAAATATCTGTTAACAAAGAATTTTTAACAGTAGTTGAAGCGGTAGTTTCGTCTGATAATGACAGTAATATTTATGAATTTGACGTTTTTGTTCGATTCGTTGACTGAACGCTTTCAGAGCGCAACGGGCATCTTTCAAATGTAACCGCTATTACCAATCAGCTGATCGATCACAGCACAATTCAAACTATCTACTGAACGATTTGAAGGCGGTTAAACCGTTTACTTGACAGCCGCAGAATTGGTCTTTTTTCTGTTTTTTATTATTTTCTGTATATTAAGTATTGTGGTCTTGGAAATTAGATCGCAATAATTGCATTAGGTGTATTCTTGAAATTGATGGTTTATGGACGATGTCATGGACTCTGGTGCGAATTTTCTGGCATTGAATTACACCTTTTCTAAGAAGCTTTTTTGTCTTCAACGGAGTACACATACTTATAGGTTATATTTTGAAACAGAATTGATTACAGATTTGTATTTATTATCCTCACTTCCTATTTTTAATAATACTGTATACTTACTAGAAAAAAAATCTATTGATTTAAAGTGTTCAGAACTCACCATCATGCATTTTGAAATCTTCTTTCCAATTTTAAAAGCGGAGGCCCATTTTGCTTTCAGTATAGGATCTTTTGGAAAATAGTGTATCGTAACACCTGAACTCATATAGGACGAACATTGTGGCATTGAACAATATTATTCTTAGAAGTCATGATTTCTACTGTGGTACTGATTATTTCTTGTAAAATGCACTTTAAATCTCTTCAAATAACACGTATCTAAAACTTATTATACAAAAGTCGTTATCCTTCGTGCAAGGGTTCTATGTTTTACCGCCAGGCGTCAGCCACTTCGTTTTTTTTTCGCGAATTACTATTTAGCAACAGCTGTTAGGAGGTTCTACAATAAACAATAACATATTTAAAGAAAATAGTTTGAATCTATAATGCTTGTATAAAAAATGTGGAGATTGCCACAGCTATCAATACAATACATGCGTTAAATTAGTGTAATTTCCTAGTTGTCTATATTATATTATTAGCTTCTAGGGTTCTTACTATATAGAATAAAAATTCCGTATGAAATGACCTACATTTATGAGATTTGTATTAGGTACACGTTAATAGTCACTGGCAAACCAAGAGCTTAAAGAACATTGTTTTGTGATCGATTTAGGCGATATTATACTATTGCACTATACCTATATTATAGGAAAGAAAGAAAAAAAATGCTTTAACCTGAAATCATTATCGATTTATGTAACATTGTGTGAAAATCCGTAGTTCCCATCAAAAATTGGATCCGTATAGTTAACGTCATTACTCTACACCTCGCCATAATTAAATCGCTTAAAATCGCACGCTATTCTATCGTCAATTGTTTTTAACGATCACTTAATTGCGGCATTATTCATGATTAATCGATTAAAATCACACAATGATGTGCGCGGAAGTTATCAAATTATTCAGCTAAGAACGTTATTACATATATAGAAATATGAGCTGTGTTTTCAAGCAGCTCAATTACTTGGATTTTACGTAGGGTTTCGAATATTATTAAGTCGATGTTATACCTAGAGTTTTTATTTTCAGATTATCTGCACCGTTTTCGCTGCCGGTTTAGCTGCGCCACAACAACCAAATACAGAACCTGTGCCAATCTTAAGACAGGAACAGGAAGTTAATCATGATGGATCGTATAAGTGGAGGTAAGTTTAAGTGTGTATATTCTCCACAAGTCATTGAAGGTAACTGTAATCGGGGAACCTTCAAAACTTATCCTATTTTTTCTGGCAACTCGTTCGGTGGATAAATTATTTCTAACCATATTAACCATCCTAGAAATTTCAGCGAGACATATATAAATCTATATCTATAACAATATTAAGATAATAATATTAATTTTCTAGTAAGAGCATTTTATTTTTTCTAGCTACGAAACCGGTAATGGAATAGCAGCAGAAGAGCAAGGTTTCCTGAAAAACGCTGGCCAACCGGATGACGAAATCCAAGTAGCTCAAGGTCAATTCCACTATACTGATCCAGATGGTCAACTCATCCAGCTATCGTACATCGCGGACGAGAACGGTTTTCAACCGCAAGGCGACCATATTCCGACACCTCCACCAATTCCAGCTGCTATTCAGAGGGCGCTAGAATTATTAGCTACTTTACCAGCTAGCAACGATGAGCAACAAAATCGATGAGAGTATTGGAGACATATACTTAAATTGTTAAGATCAAAAACACTTATTAGCTTTAAGTGTAATTGTTAGGTTTTTTCTTCCAATTCGAGTTTGTTAATTCAATTTTGTATATACGAGTTCAAATTTTGTACATTTTAGTCAAAATAGTTCGTATATACCCAAAGCAATATTTTTATTTTGTGTGAGATTTTTTACGTTTATTTTTTGTACACTGAGAAAATAAAAAATATATATGAATAAACGAGTTGTTCACTATTTATTCCCAGCTTTTAATTCGCGCAATCACCGTCCAATACTTCTTGCTCAGTTTACTCGTTATAACTATGAAGAGACTTGCTTAGTTAATTAACAAAAAACACATTCTATTCATACTTATATAATTTTTATTGCATTAGTTTCTCAAGTCTCAAAAGGCAGTTACATTTTAAAAATATTATCAGATATTATTTGTCAATTATGAACAGATATAAATAAATATTCTTATTTTCTAACAATAAAACACAAGGAATAATACTAACTGTTTAAATGGTATCGTTTTTTGCCGAATTTTTAGTTGAAATTGCAAATGAAAATATTATAAATTAAAAATAATACGGTTATGATATATTATCAATTATGATTTTCTAGCATTCAATTCATTCAATTAATTGTAATTAGGTAATTCTAATAAAATTATAAGTAGAATTAATCGTATTTATTCTTCCTCTAAGTAATTTCTTAGGAATTATGTTGTTGCAAACCTACATAGTACTGAATTTCAGCGTAGGATTATTCTACTCATCTATATAAGAAATATCAGCTGTACAGGTCAAATAAATGCTGCAACTATAATTCTTTTATATTTCTGTTTACCCCAAATGATTTGGAATAAGCCTGGTTTTGCAAGAGGAAGGTTGTGTACAATTCCCTGGTTTTAAGCTACTGTGATTAACAATTCTAAAAAGTCTTTCGAATGTCAGTTTTCAATGACTATTTACATTGCTATTTATAAAGTGTTCGGATCTATACCTTGTTTTTTATTAAGAGGACTATCCTTGTTTTTTTATTAAGAAGACCTAATTTAAAATAGCCCGCGAAAATATAGGCTTACGATTGGTTTGTTGCCAGTCAAGTTTACACTGCTCAAATATGCTAGATTTTATCATGATTTTAACGACGCCATATTATAGGCACAGCTGATTAAGTAGATATTTCGTTAAATATTTTTCTATTGTCTTTTTGTGTTTTTACTACGATTAAACAAGAAAATCAGTTTTTTTTAAACTATTTGATGGTAAAAATGGATCCACAGCCTAGTACGAGTTATCAATATCAATAAAGAAAACAGATAACACTGCAAATTGCAAACACTTTAGGTAACATCCATAAATAGTTATTTATATGTATTTGTATTTAACAATATGAATAGGTGTTTCGAAGACAAGTGTTTTCCATATGCTTGGTGAGTATAAAGCTATAGGACTAATTTCACTATCATTAAAACGAGGTGGAAAATAGGCGGTGCTACCTACATACATTTGACGACACTATTAAATACATGATAATGGTGAATTTCCTACATTAAACAAAATCTTAAAGAAAATAAGGGAAGATCAAAATATACGCCCAAACAGTCATTCAACGTTGTATACATTAATGAAAATGCTGAAGTAAGTTTTGGTACTAATTGTTTAAGAGTTTGATATAATACAGAGTATGCATTTACAGATATTTAAAACGTAATCACAAAAGTTTACTGTGCGAAGGTGATGACATTGTTTTGTGGAGACGAAGATATTCATCTTTGATATCAAAATATAGAAATGAACAAGGCCCGATCTATTATTTAGATGAAACATTGCCGAATGTAAGGCACAAGTGTGGGTAGATGTTAATGTTACAACACGCAGACAGGTATTTACAGATGGTGCACTGGTCTCAAATATCCTACTGGTAAAGGAAAACGCTAAAAACGGTTTTGTTGACGATGGATTCCTACTATTTGAAGGAAGAAAAACAGTCGATTACCACGATGAAATGGATGCAGATGTTTTTCAGGAGTGGTTCAATAATATTTTAAAGAAATTGCCTGACAATAGTGTTATTGTAATGGATAATACATCTTACCATACCAGAAAAAGGAAAACAAAAAACAACTTTAACACGAAAAGCAGAAATGCAAGAATAGCTGCTTCAAAAACAAATACCATTTGATCCCTTCATGGTGCGATTAGAATTAGGAATATTACAATGTATACGCTTTAGCTGCAAAAAATAAAAGCTTCAAATTAGCCGAAGTGTTAACCACAATTACAAAAGTAACCTTGGAAACGTAGACCGACAGTGATAGTGCTTCCGCCAAAGAACTGCAGAATTATGTATTTAAAATATATCATTATTGTTAAATTAAGCCACACCAATTTTGGTCAATACATAGCGTGGGGGATCAGCTAGTGCTTCTTCCTATCGTAATTTATAATAGTATGTAACATTAATTTAAAATTTCTAGAATACAAATTTTATGTTAAGATATGTGCACTTATTTTTTTATAAATGTGTTGTATATGTGAAATTTATTTGAATATCCAAGGGTAAATAACTCATTTGATTCTAATACATCATTTAAATTTACCGCCAAAAAAGCTGTCAGTTTAATTTGCCTAATGTGAAGCGGATTTTATCATTTGGTCTTCTTAATAAAAAACAAGGTATAGATGATAAAATCCGCTTCATATTAGGCAAATTAAACTGACAGCTATTTTGGCGGTAAATTTAAATGATGTATTAGAATCAAATAAGTTATTTACGGTAAGATCTGATTGGCGTTTGCCATTTGTAGGACGTAAATTTACCCAAAAGCTTAAATAAATTGATCACCGTTATGAGAATGTGGTCAATACACTAACGAAGTACATGTATGCATTATTTCTGTCAGCATCTAGCGTAGCTCCAAATCGATTAATTTCTAGCTAATCTCGGATAATAAGAAACTAATTTAATATTATTATTGCGGACTTTAATAAATCTCAAGCCAGACTGCACAAATCGTTGACCTAATCTCCCGGGTTCCTCACCCTAACTCACCAATTTATTATGTAAAATTCATGTGCGTATATTTTTCCATATACTACAGATAAAGCTTCATACTTCGCTAACTTACAACTTAATACAAAATTATTGAGGCCCCTCCACTTACCCGCCAAGATATAAAGCCAAAAAATTGTTGACCTCATTTCCTGGCTCCCTCACGCTGACCCACCAATTGTCCCTCACCACCGAAAAGGTAGAAAGGCGCAAGAGGTGAGCCCCAAACAAATATTACAATAAAACAGTACATACGTCATAAATGGCAATAGGTATGCAATTACTGGATGCTTATGTACAAAACAAATATGAACTATATTCGCTTCGTAACAGCAATCTCATAATAATTAATTTAAATTTTAGTAAGTAATCCAATAATTGTTAACCTTTACCTTAATATAAATTTAAATATTGAACGTAATATTTGCTTAGTTAATCCAGCAACAGTGACAACGAAAGATAAAAATACTAATCTTTAACTAAGCAAATATTTTTCGGTAAATTAATCTAAAAAAATATCGTAGAGCTCGTATCTAAGAAGAGTAGAGAAGGAAGGTAGATGCTTCGTAAATGTTGGTACAAACCAACTCCTCCGTTAGAAATCGTTGTCGCTTCACCCGTGACCTGTAACAGACTGTAAAACACCCAAAAGACCATCGAGAACTTTCACTCTAACATCACTCTCACACATTCAGTACACAACTTTCCAATACGATCATCCTCACACACTCACCAAATAATCGTACAGTCATTCATCAAGCATAACATGAAAATAACTTGCACTCTAACATCACCCTCACATACTCAGAACACAAACACTCAAGAGAATTCGTATCGTTGTAGAAGAAACGACATAAAGAATGCAAGGCATAATCCAACATAAATACATTGCAGCAGTCATTGATCCCAAATTAGAACAATGGAGGTATACTCAAGATTGGGGCTGCCACATCTATACTCTTGTGGACGCCAAGCACCGACAACAGTTTGATAGGCCTCATACAGAGGCATTTTGGTGTCATTGGAACTGTGCCATTAGAGCACC
>SMLS01073216.1:0-28121 GCA_004785975.1 Popillia japonica | reverse complement strand
TTACTTACTTCAGAATCCGACATGGAATCTGATACTAACGAAATCGACTAATAATCCATTAATTTAATGTAGGTACAGGAACCAACAGTAAAACCACTAACGATTTGTGGTCCAATATAATCTCATTCGGCTTTTAGACAGAGGAAGACTAATTGAGCCAACAACAAGACACTTGCAGCAATGGACAGCAAACGTCAACAGCTAGAAGAAGTTAACAGAGTGAAACATACCAGATACAAACAAAAACATAAGCAACATGCTAAACAAGATCATATACACAAAAGTGCCGAAACTATGGAAACTTCTAGCACAAGAATGGCAGAAAAACATGCCATAGGCAGGATTCGTAAATTGGCATTCATGTGGGAAAACGGTTCATTTTGCAAAGGTTTGGTTAAGTTCTCGAAATCGTAAACAAATTACAACAAAAAAGGAACAACAAAAACAAAGTTGCTTCTTTAAACACAAACTCCAATAAGTCAAAAAGTAGTAGCAGCAGCAACAGCAGTGCTTTCAAGTTGTATACAACTAGAACAAGTGAAATTCCTTCAACACTGGTAAAGATAAACAAAAATAAACTTAATTATCGATACAGGATCCTCGGTAAATTTAATCAATTTGAACACTCAAGAAAATCGCAAGTGGACGACTTACCAAGGGAGACACAACGGTCTTTTCATAGAATTCCTCCACGAAGCTACCTCTTGTGGGAAAGTTCATAGAAACCTTCGAACACAATCATGCAAAATTAGAAGCTGTAGTATTTGTGATAAAAGGAGAAGCGGCACCATTACTCAGCTGCCAAACATCAAACCAACTAAAATTGGGGAACCTAGCGCTGACCAATAGACAACAGATCCAGACAAGTTTTGTAAAAAGTAGGTACCCTAATCTATTTAAACGAACTACGAAGTAAATTTACACATCAACCAACAAATCCAACCAGTAACAGAAACATACAAACGCTTACCCTTTAAAATCAGAGAAAAGGTTGAAGGGGAAGCAATTGAAAGAGAAAGAAAATATCACCAACGATAGATGGCATCTTGTCTCAATTAAACGGAGCTCAAAGAAGTAAATTAGCCATCAAAGAAGGCTATCACCAACTGACGTTAAACAAGCAATCACGACAAATAACAAGTTTCGCCGCGCATAATGGCCTCTTTCGGTACAAAAGGCTAAACTTTGGAATAAGTTCAACGGCAAAAATATTTCAGTGTACCATCAAGCAAATCTTAGCCGATATTCTAATAAGTAACACTAGCGACATCTTAATTTTTGGCAGAAATGAACAGGGACATAACGATACTCTCATTAAAGTGCTCGAAAGGCTTCATATCACAAGGAGCGTCAATAATCGCAAATGGAAGCAGATCATTAACCAAATGCGAAGAACAATATAGCGAAATCGAAAAGGAGATGCTAGCCATTACTTGGGCATTCAGACACTTACATACCGACCATAAGTCACTAGTCCATATATTGAAAAACCCGAAAGCAGCTCCTAGCGCGCTATTTGAACGACTAGCCCTAAGAACACAAATTCGAAGTAGTTTATCAAGATGTCGACAGTCTACAACAACGTAGTCCTACAAACATAGAATCTTATCGAAGACACCGCAGGTAAAGGCACTACCTCTTGGAAACATCTACAAATACTCCTGACAATATAACTATTTTTCCGTTTCTCGTCGAACCACGATTTGTGGTATACGCAATATATTACTATAATGTGACCATGTTAATAAAGAATACATACTGTACAAGAATAATCTCTATATTTATTCAAATATTAACAAACTGTGTTTACATATTGCTACGTATTGTTCCATTAAAAAGAAGTTGCAAAAAGTGTGTGAATCCCCATTAATATCTACTATACATATAACAATAGCTGCACCATCACGCAATGAATACTTCATCGCCAATCCGTATTTCTCCAGGTTTCCATAATTCCAAATGGATCCCCATCACACCTTTCTTGCCCTCGGCACTAATATGAGCCTGCTGTTTCAGCTGGTTTGTTCTACAACATAAAGTGCATACATACATACCAGTATAAGAAAACTAAATGTTGATTTGTTTTTTATTATTTAGAATTAATCATCAACTCCGTATATTAAAGATTGGTGTTGACGATTAAATGTGTACTTAAAAGTTTTATATAACAGTATTACATGTAGTAGTCGACATTTAAATTTTGAATCTCCCGCTGTTATTTGAAATGTTGGGACAGTGCTGCTACCGATGGTTGTTGTCAGATGTCGACTACAAGCGGTGGTCGGTGCAGCACAGCAGTACAAGTACAAGCAGTACAGTTCCTCTATAGTTTTAATTAAGAAAAAAAAAACCGGAGATTTTCGGATGTGTATCAATTTTAAGAAATTAAACAAAATAACTCCTAGAGATAGTTATCCGATTCCACTAATTGAGGATCAAATAGATTACATGCAGGTAAAAACTTTCTTCACGTGCTTGGACCTAAAGTCCGCGTTTCACCATGTCACCTGAAGAATCTGAATCTGTGAAATTCACCTCATTTGTTAGTCCTATAGGTCAGTATGAATATTTAAAAATGCCTTTTGGTCTTAAAAACAGTCAAAGTAAAAATAAAAAATACTATATTTTCAGATTTGTGAGACGCAAACCAAATAGTCATATAGGGTACCTGGATGACGTATTAATTGCTACAAAGACAGTGGAAGAGAATATAGCTATTTGTAAAACGGTAGTAGAACTAAACAGTTTCAATAAAATCAAAGATATTTTAGTATCATCACCAGTATTACCTTTATACATTGCGATGCTAGTGCCTTAGGGCTTGGAGGCGGCCTTTTACAAAAAAGGATGAAGTTTCACCCAGTGTTTTATTACGGTCAAAGGACCACAAACCCGGAGTGAGAATTACATAGTTTTGAATTAGAAATGCTCGCGATTGTAAATAGTGTAAAACAATTCCGAGTATACTTCAAGATATCCCTCACAAAATATTTACAGATTGCAATAGTGTCAATCAACGCTCTTAAGAAAAAAGATATAACATCAAAGCCTAGTTAGTTCAAAATTGGCAGTCATTAAAACTATTTGCCGAAGGAGAATTTATTAAGGAGTGTATGTTAGAAGTTTGCAGTGCTTTCTGAAAAGAAAAATGAATTTAAAAAAAAATAGTTTGTCAAGACGAACTGTTGCCAAACATATAGAAATAACTTTGATTGACCGTATGTCTGGTTTTGAATCATTTTCCATAGCATTAGACGAGAGCACCGATTTGTCTGACACAGTTCAACTGGCTATATTTATTCGACGTGTTGAGGTGTTGTTGTTCGCTGTTGCTAAAGAATTGCTTGCTTTATAGCCGCTAAAAAGAACCACTACAGGAGAGGACAATTCTAATGAAGTTCGAAAGGTATCCACAAGTTTTGGCTTGCCATGGTCAAAATTTGTTGGTATATGGGGAGATGGTGCACTTTCTATGGTCGGCTTACGTAAAGGTTTCATCGGAATTTTGTATGATTACTGAATTACAACTGAATAAAATGTGCAAAAAGATGATTTGATAGTTCTCAATTGGATTATCCACCAACAAAACTTGTGTTCTAAATCCATTCGACTCCAGAATGTTATGAATGTGGTAGTAAAAACCATCAATTTTATCCGATCCCGAGGGCTTAACCATTGTCAGTTTAAGACGTTTTTGGATGATATGTGTCAGGTGTGATCAGGTACACAAGCTAGAATATTTAAATAAGCGGAAGTTCTTAATTATGTGTTCTTTTCAGGTGTTAGTAGAGCTAGTTGTGCAAAAGCTCTACATAAAAACTTGCATATGCATCCTTATCGAGTTTCGGTTGTGTGTACCCTCGTGATTATCAACAACGTATACTGTACTGTCAATGGTTTAACGAGTACCTTAATAATAATGATTTATTGGACTTAACTTTCTTCACTGATGAAGCATGGTGCTATTTATCTGGTTATGTAAATAGCCAGAATTACCGAACTTGGGCTACGGAGAACCCGCACAATTTTGTTGAAAAAGGTTTGCATCCATTAAAAGTTGGAATTTGGGTTGCAATATCAAGACGAAGAATAATAGGTCCAATATTTTTTAGCGAGACAATTAACGCAGAGAGATACCAAACTATCCTTTTGACAGAATTTATAAATCAGCTGCAAGATGATGAAATAACAAGGGGTTATTTTCAACAAGACGGAGCCACTGCTCATACTGCACAGACTACCATCAATTATTTACAACAATTTTATGGAAATCGTATTATAAGCCAAGGCCTGTGGCCACCGAGGAGTCCAGATTTAACGCCACCAGATTATTTTCTTTTTGGGCAAGTGAAGAATAATATTTATAAAAACCGCTTGCACAATTTGGACGAACTCAACAAGCCATTAGAGATGAAATTCAAAATATAACTCAAGAACAACTTTGCGATGTATTTGAAATATGAAACGACGAATAATGTTTATGTTTACAAGCAAATGGAGAACATTTTCAACAATTTTTATAAATATACTTATTTTCTGCTTATAAGTGTTATTTCCATTTAATAATATTGTTTTGGATATATACATATTTACTTATGTCTAATAAACTTGTTAATAGTTATGTGTTAATATTCCAAATATAACCTCATTGTGATTCTGAACAATATTCATATTATTATGCCGTGGTTCTATACTACGCCAATGGAATTCACCAACTGTAGAAAAATAAAATCCAAAGTACCAACTTAATTAGCGTGTGAACATTTACAGATACGCAGTATCTCTAAAAAATATAAATATGTATATGTACTTCCAGAAGAGTATGTACTATTTAAATATCTACCTTGAAGCAAATTTTCTTCCATTATTTGTTTATTTTTATTTATTTATTTTCGTTTATTATTAGTTATAATACCTATTTTTTTACCTGTGGTTTAAATAACAAATGAAACAGAAAAACTAACTAACAACTAAAACTGACTAAAACCCAACCTATCTAAACAACTTCAAATTTGCATGTTATGCCATCCATATTACAACTGTATTAATTACTTTCAAATTGTTTTTTAAAGCGTTCCAATAAGAGTAAATAGCAAACCGTTGGAAATTAATTTCTGACAGCGCATTCGCCCTAAAATAAATCTGCAAACTATCACAAACGGTATGTTGGAACAAACCTATAAAATACAATGTCAAAGTGTAATGTAAGAGATAGAAGGGAAGTGAGAAAGTAATAAAGAAAGTGTTAGTAAAATGTTACTTCAGTGATTAAGCCAACCCTTCTACACCTACATAAAATAGTACTTACTAATAGTACACAACAGTGGCGACGAGGATAAGAAGAAAACACGACGTTTCGTTCTAATCATAACCTACATACACAGGCTCACATAAGTATACATACGGCATAGATTTCTTTGATAATTTAGAATATTCAGATAAAAAATTAATTGTTCTTCTTTGAAGTTGTTTATTTTACTTTTCAAGGGCAACTAGAAAGTAAATTTCTCTTATTCCGTTTTTTAAAAAACAAATTTTACATTGTTTTTGAATTATGTATTTTAAATTGACTCACAAAAGTATACATACGGATGTACGGATTTTTTATTATATTTTCAATGGAAAGCTTGTGCATCATTTTGCCATAAGTACAGTGATCAATGTGGTGTGCAGTAGGGTAGTTGTTGCTATTAATTTCTGTCCGTATAATTACGAAATGCCAAAAACTTCGGAAATCGCGGTAGACGTGCGTAAAATAGTGATTAATTTAAAATTAAAGGGCAAATCTCTCACCAAAATTGCAGAAACCATGAATGTATCGAAAGCTGCGGTACAAACAATAATAAGAAATTTTAAAACCATCGGTAGCTACCAAAGTAAAACACGATCAGGACGGCTTAAGAAGATGAATGAACGAATGCGCAGGCATATTGTACATAAAATTAACGAAGATCCAAAACAGATGGCTATGAAACTCTCAAAAGATGTCGGCAATGAATTGGGAATATCAGTTAATGCTGAAACAGTTCACCGTTGTCTCAAAAGCAATAATATTCACTGCATAGTAGCAAGAAAGAAACCATTTCTTAGAGACGTCAACATAATGAAACGCTTCACATACGCCCAAAAATATCAAAAGATTCATATAACCGATCCAACATTTTGGGAACGCGTAATATTTACAGACGAATGTAAATTTAACACTTTTGGAGGTGATGGGTGTACAAAAGTTTGGCGGAAATCCAACACAGCTCTCGATCCCAAAAATGTGGTGTCCACTGTAAAGCGTGGGGGAGGTTCTGTCGTGGTGTGGGGGTGTATGGCGGCAAATGGTGTTGGCATATTACGCTTTATCAACAGAATAATGGATAAGCATATGTATATAAACATTTTACAGGATAGTTATCTTCCCAGCGTAGATAAACTGGGCCTGAAGGGTAAAGCAATATTCTTACAAGATAATGATCCCAAACATTCTTCAGCTCTTGTGCGAGAATGGTTGCTGTATAATGTTAGGCAGAAGTTAGAACATCCTCCACAGTCCCCTGATCTAAATGCTATAGAGCATTTATGGGATCACCTAAAAAAAGTTCGGAAGGTAACATCCATTTCCAGCCTTAAGACCGTCTTACTCGGAGAATGGGGGAAAATACCCCAACAAATCACCCAAAATTGGCATTTTCTATGCCATCTCTGCTCTCTGCCGTGGTAGACGCCAAAGGAGGTCATACTTCTTATTAAAATTTCTTTTTTGGTTCATTTTGTGTAAGTGTATGTATACTTATGTGACTTTATCTTAATGTTGAAAGTCAGAAATTTTGTTATTTTTCCTCTGTTATAGCGAAATATGCTGCTTATTAATTTCTTTGTTTTATATTATACAAAATCAATTATTTTCTAAAAAAAAAATGTAGCTAATTCTTTATTTTATCTAAGAAATGCAAGAAATCGCTGCTGTATGTATACTTATGTGAGCCTGTGTACGTCCGTACAAACTACAATACAGTAAAACAACAAAAAAACATGGCTACTATTCTTGATAGAAATTTTCGAACCTACAAAAACTAGGTTCGACAGATGGATAGAAAGGCTGGAAACTAGGTTCGAGAGATGGCTGAAAAGGTTGGAAAGTGCTTACACGGTATTTAATGGAAAACACCGGTAAAAAAAGCATATTTATTGCACTATATGGGACCCGAAGCTTACGTTGATGAATCAGCACTACAACCCAGAACCGCTCGAAATCGCCGAAAACTTCAAATTTCACATGAGTAAGCAAGGAGAAGAGGAGATGATGAACGATTTCATATCGGCTCTGCGCCAACTGGCTATCCAGTGCAAATTCGGACAATACCTCGAAATTGCATTGCGAAACCAATTTGTATTTGGACTAAGATCGGACAACATACAAGGTAGATTATTAGAAAGCAAAAATTTAACTTTACGAGAGAGCATTAGCTACAGCTATTAGTATGGAAATGTCTGCAAAAAGTATATGTAGCTGAGACTGAGATAAAAAAAGGAAATATACATACTGCAGTGTAGTGAGAACATAAAGCTTATTATGATCAAAAACATGTACGACCTCAGTAATTCAAGTTAGGAAACTATGTTATAAAAAATACCAATGTTACACCCAACGTAAAAAAAAAACTATTACCAAAATTCAAAGGTATCTACATACAAAATTAGTGTGTTGCCAAGTGTTACCAAACGACCGATATGTAAGTTGCGATATAGACGACTTTCCTGTAACTGAAAGGGCTTACGAAGGCATTTTAGATGCCAATAACATTAAGCTATGGGAAAAGGAATTAGAGACACCTAATTTTTTTTTTTTTTAGTTTTAAGGGAAGGGGAATTTCATACTTATATTCTATGAAGAATAAGGAAAACCAATAAAAATACATGTAGAGCCATTAATATTATTAATATTTCAGACGGACAAATTTAACCCAGAATATTGTAAATACGAAATAGACAGTAAGAATTTTTTTATGTAAGAAAAAATGTAATTTTTGTTTTCTTTTGTGCAAATACATATATTAAACAAAACCCACTCTATTATTCAAATGAACCCTTAAACTTGCAGTATTCCTCCTGCAGCTGGGTCCAATAAATGAATTGAACTGTAACAGCTACCTTAATATATAATGCTCCCTTCTATTTCAAATTATTCCCTAAGTTTATACTTATATAGCTTTGATGCATGCCGCCTGCTATAATTTAGGAATAAGAAAACGTCTCAGTATACTAAAGACTGTGTGTGTTACAAGGAAGCAACAATTGTCACCAAAAGCACATAAGTTATATAACATGTCTGCAAAACTCAAAACAATACCAAGCCGATTGGATTTTGAGTGTAGGAAGGAGCGTTTAAGGCAAGCAGATAATTTTGTTCAGTCAGAAGGTTTCCTGAGAAGTGTAGTAAATGAAACTTCTTGCAAGTTTATTATGCCACAAATAAAATTACAAAAGCATAAGTCTAGAGGTAGAAAATTTACTATGGATGATAAAGTATTTGCTTTATCTATAAAGAAGCAGAGCCCCAAAGAATATAGATTGCTACAGAAAGTATTTGCACTTCCCTCACGTAAAAATTTAAATATGTTACTAAATCAAATTCCGTTTAATAGTGGAATTAATGACGAAATAATTCGAAGTTTGAAACTCATTTGTGCTAGTTTGAAAGAAAATGACAAGTTATGTACAATCATTTTCGACGAAATGTCTTTGGAAGCAGGATTGTCATATAACCCATGCGGATCCCACGGTATAGTCAAGGTCGTAAACTGTTTTAGTTCACAGTACAACCGCGCAGCGTTGATGGCGGTGGATTTGGAGCTAGCTTCATAACAATACATAACCTATATAAACTATGTTTACAAGGTTTACAATAAGATTGCTCATTCATGGCTCATTCCGTTCATTTTCTTTCTAGCGATTTCTTGTGCTATAGTTTGTGTACTTGTTTCTAGTGTCGAGGGCCGATTGTAAGTGAATATTTTATACCTTTAGGTATTTTGGTTGTGTTTCATTGCATAAGCATGGCATAAACTATAAAAACAATGGCAAAGTGCTGTGTGCCTACATGTAGTAATACATACTTCCAAAGAAGCTATTTTACATCGTTTTCCTTATCTTAATGAAGAGGTGAGAAGTTCGTAATAGTAGTCTATTGGCTATTATTTCTGAAGTTAATTTACCGAATAATTATTATATTGTAACTGTTATAGGTGTATAGTATTTGGTTTGGACTGGAGAATCTGTATACACTACACCCTAAAGATGTATGCAATAGATTTAGAATCTGCCCATATATGTACATTTTAGTAATTATTCACGAATCGGTTCACAATACGTATAGTAAGAGTGGCTTAAAAGCAAGGAGCTTACCGAGTATTAACTTACCAGGTGAGTTATTTTTGAATAGAAAGAAATATCTGCTAATGCAAATATTTATTGTGATTTTCTTAATCCTTGCAGGATTTCATGAAGAACCAACTGAGGAAAACTCAGTTTTAAGGTTCGGAAGCAGATTTAATATGGAGCGTTCTGTACTAAGTATGTTTTTTTTTTTGTAATTGTAGTTTCTAGAATATTTTTTTTTAGTTGTAGTTCCTAGCATGTTTTTTTTAATTGTAGTTTCAAGAAGATTTTGTTTAAGTTGTAGTTCCTATAACGGTTATTTTTTGTTTTATGGATTGTAAATATTGATTTTTTTTATGTAAATATATTTGATGGCACGAATTAAAAAATAAATTGATTATATATCCAGCTTTTCTTAAATATTTCCTACGTTTCCATTCTATCTTCCAAACATTCTTGAAATTCAATTGAAAATTAATATTAAGTGCAAACTAAAAATTATTTACATCTCCCGAAATAATTAGGAAACCAAAAAATTGCGAACAAAATCATCGAGAATATCGATATTTAAGATCAAATATCTAAGCTTACTGATTCTGAGTAGTTTTGAGACATTGTGTGAGTGAATGAAATATATACTAAAATTTAAATTTGATTAAAACAAACTAAAGACCTAGTAATAAAAAATTAAAATTTTTACGTTGAACTGTGGTATATAAACCACAAACTACCAATAGCAGTTTATGGTTTGGAAGAGATTAAATTAAAAAAAAAAAAAACTTTACAAACCTATTCATTTGATAAATGAAAAGAATTTGGTGCAAGTTACGTGTTTTCGTTATTTACACTAAAATCTTCATTATTTTACAATGAAATATAAAGTTTGAAATTTAAAAAGCACCGTTTTGGCGCCATAAACCGTATAGTTAGCAGTACACTCACATAGCGCTGTATTAGTATACAACTTCACGTCGTAAAACTGTTTTCAATTGCTAATATAAGAGTGGCCGGGGCATGATATAACCCTAAGAATGATACGATAAATGGTTTTGATAAATTATGGTAAATATACCAAGCCAGTATTTGCTGATCATGCTATGGTGTTTCTAGTAAGAGGGGCTACCAGAAAATGGAAACAACCTATTGCTTATTTATTTATTACTGAAGAAGGTATGAAATCCTAAGAAGAAGAAATGTAAAGTTAGTTATTAGAGCAGTTCAATCTGCAGAACTTGACGTAGTGGCTGTGGTTTCTGATCAGCTATATACAAATAGGTCTGTTTATAATAAGTTGAAAAAAGATATCAGAGCTCACTGTATTAGGACAGGTGAAGAAAACAGATATGAAGGCTTTCTTATTGACGGCAAAGAAATTATTCCCTTGTTCGATCCGCCACATCTATTAAAAGGGTTAAAAAATTTAAGTGGAAGGAGAATATTGTAACATTTTATCAGGTAAAAATTAGTTATTTGCAAGTATAGGTTTTTGCAATGTTTAGTTTGTATTCTTTCTATATAATTGATTGTACATTTATAGATTGATACCGGCGAAATGTGATATAAATTAACGGACGCTCATGTGTATGGAGAACATAGTTAAAAGACTAGCTAATTCGTGATATTTCTATATAAATTTCCATAATATAAAGATGATTTCTTTAGGTGTACGTTCATTACCAACAACATGTGCTGACACCGGCGACTTTTTGCAGCGATAAGCTGTTTGACAGCGTAAATGGCTCTGCAATCAAATCTCATGCGGGGAAAAAACTTTGTTGTTCCATACCATCTGATTTGGAGCATTTGAAATTTTGGCATGAAGCTACAAAAGTTTTACGAAGTATTGTTTACATAAAAAAAGATAAACAGTTTGTCCCGCCTACAGTACCGGATTGGATCATTACTATTCGTGGCTTGGAGTATCTTTGGACGTGCTACCGCAATAAATTATCATTTTTATGTTTACAGCATTTTAATCCGAAGAACCTCCAATACCTTCACCCGACGTTGGGAATATTGACATTCATGAAGTAACCTCTGTCAACAGATACTGCTATAAAAATATCCATTCCTACATAGCAGGTTATGTTATACGAAGAATTCAAAAAGAAACATGCCGTTGCAAAGAATGTTTATTTTATTTATCGACATATGAAACGACTATTAAGCATATGTTTATCGCGATAAAAGAATATTCAGTAAATAAATTATATAGACCAAATTCTCTATTTACATACATCCACTTTTAGCAAAAGTTTATCAATTTTATCTTTATTGTTACCAAAAATTTGTTGTAAAGAAGGTGTAAAAGTACGGTGTTGGAATCCATTGTGAAATTTAATTGTATTTGCCATAAATATGATCTTAAAAACATTTTTATTTATAGTTGTGATCAATTTTTATATTTGTAATTGGGTGAAAAGTAAATCATTCTTTGAAAGGGCTAGATTTCAAAAAGTACTACAAGTCAACTATAATTAACCCCATAGATGAATTAGGTCACGCTGGATATAATATAAAAAAGGAAGCCAAAAATTATAGAATTAGAAATCTTATCCATATAAATATGTTATTATATTTAGTCTAAGTAGTATTAAATTGTTTTTGATTCGAAAATATAGAAAATGTATTACAGGATTTTTTTAAAACCAAACTCATGACGGACATTGATCTCAAGGACATCGATCTTGTCACCGGCTAGGCAGAAAAAATTTAGAGAATGTGGTACGGCCGATAATAGTAAAATTTACGAATTATCGTGTTAAAGATAGTAAGTATACTAAAGAATAGGAAAAATTTAAGGGGAACCAGAATATTCATTTCCGAGGATCTAACAAAAGTGAGGTATCAAATCCAGTAAACCAACATATGTATATTATATCTCAATGAGGGATCAAACAGATAACATTGTAATGTTACCCAGATATATAACATAAATATGGATGCATACAATTTACATTCTCTAGTTGCTACATAACGAAGTTAATACAGATGTTCTGTAAATTTGCTCTCATAGTGTAACATATATGATATCTAAACATTTAACATGTAAAATATGTAAATGTCCTTTAATTCATGTTATATCAGTAACGAAGTATTTGTGCCAGGTAATATCAGTGTACTATTCTATACATATCAAGTATTTCTATATTTATAAAAATACTAAAACGTAATATTTTAAAAAAGACTCATTTTATTATTAAGAAATTTATTGTTATATTGTGGTAGTTGCTGTCAACTGTCATTCCGTTGTTTTACTTCGTTTCCACCTGTTTGTGTTGTGATTCCCGCTGACGTACTGCTAAAGCACTCGAAGTGTTTGTGTTTAATAGAAAAGAAAAGGTAAGCGATGTTTCACTTATTAGAGTAAATTTAATGGAATTGATTCAAAACGTATGCGTTGCATATTAATTTTATATCATTTTACTTACAACACTACTGCTGAAGTATTCTAACCTAAAAATTGTACTCCTCTAAATTGCGTTTGTGCCACATTCAAGATTGAAGATAATTGAAAACGAAAATGTATCTTCAGTCCCACATGAACAATGCCAAGAGCTTATGGAACCAATTCCGTTAAAAACTATCGAGGACATAAAAACCTTTGACAATGAGTTGCGGAATAATAAAACAATTACGGAAATATTTGTAAGTATCAGTATAATCTAATATAGAAACCATTTTTGACTTTCTTTTTTTAGATGCATTACATAAATACTAACGGGAGCCGCCACTCTAAAAGATTGTGTAAAGAGGATATTTACTAACCAAAAGCAATATCAAAGAAAAAAAAATTGAAAGTAAGGTAAATGAATGACTACAGCTTAGTAAGCCAAGACCATGCTAAGACTGACTCGTGAACATCTCGCGAGAATAATGGTTCCCATGACAATTGAATAACAACATTAAAAAATTGATTTTATTTCAAATTTTATATCTGTAATGTTGAACTTCATTGTTATTTAATATACATATTTCATTTTTTCCAGTTTCTTCTTTTACTATTATTGCAATGTGTGTAGTTCTGGCAGAAGCACTTGTATTTTTTTATAATGAATAACTTCATCTGCGTTTCACAATTTTTTAAACCTCTCCAATTTTATATTTGAATTGTAAAATTGCAAATGCTTTCGTAAACGTTGGTTTATATTCGGGGGTGAAAGCCTACACGAAAAGTATGATGTTATGTATTTTCCCATCACTAATTTTTATTAAACTAAAGTTCTACTTGTTTTTAAATTACACTGATTATACAGAGGTATGAAAGAATAGGAAATTCATGCAATGTTACAAGACAAACTACTGGAAAATAGCAAACTGTAGTGTACATAGGTAGTAATACATAAAAAATATAATACCCACCTAAAATTAAAGCAAGGAAATATGTATATTTAATATAATAAAATGATCGTTACTATATCGTCAGTACACAAGAAAAATTAGTACACTCGAATATTTGAGTTTCTCATATTATCGTTTATTAATATTATCAAATGTACACTTTATACCACGACACAAGAATGTTAAATTTATTGTATTAGTAATATTGATAATTGAGATGTTCTCTGAATCGTTTATCACTTTCATTCATTGTCCTTTTGATATATATATATATAAACATCATTTTTTATTGTAATAATTTAATAAGCATGTAGCATTCAGTAAAGTAAGAACTCTGTAACCCTCGTCTTTGATTTGTATTTAATTAATATGTAGTTTAAGTTTAAATAAATTAGTTTTTGAAAGTATGGTGTGCTTTTGGCTGGTTTGAACACAAGACCTTAATGTATTATTCATTTTTTTTTGTTTATATGCGGACCGCAAATGGTGTAACTCTATATCTAATATTGCACCTGAATTATTTTTATTTTTTTTTCTTATTACTTGTTTTTTTGTTAGATAATCACTAGATATTTGTTCTTCTATATGTCAATTAAAATTGGAAATATTAATGTGAGATCTCTGTTCAGGAGTTGCAAAATATAATATTGAAAGAGAAATTGGATGTCATAGCGGTAACCGAAACTTGACTTAATAACAGTATCTCTGATGATGTGATATCCATTCCACTGTATAACATGTACAGATGTGACCGAGAGTCGCGGAGGGGGAGAGGGGTGTTGCGATATATGTTCGAAACTCAATACATTGTAGGATTATGCAATCAGGTAACTCAGGAGTTCTTGAATATATTTTTATAAATATTAAATTACATAATAAAACATACACCATTGGCTGTGTTTACAGAGCTCGAATATTACTGAATTATTAACGGTATTGGAAACTATAATGTGTGACACCGTTCTGGTAGGAGACGAGATTGTGTGCTTGGGCGATTTCAATATAAATTTGTTGAATGTACTTGGTAATACAACAGCCAAATTTGATTCAGTTTGCCCACGCGTGTGGGTTAACTCAAATCATAAATCAGCCAACGCGAATCACACCTTATAGTAGTACGCTGATTGACATTGTGCTGGTAAGTGATCTGTCGTTGGTTATTGCTACTAGATTAATACATAGATATGCACCATGTATCAGATCACATGTTCATTATCTGCGACCTTAATATAGTGAAGCCCCGTGAAACTATGAAAATGTATATCTACCGTGACTTTAAGAACTTCAATTATGAAAGTTTTCTTGCCGATCTTAGGTTTATGCCTTGGAGCGTAGTATATGATATGAACGATGTGAACTTAATTGCTTAATTCCTAAGTGAAAATATTATAAAATTGTTTGATACTTATACGCCTCGGCGTACAGTTCGCATACCCAAAGCTAGGGCTCCATGGCTAACAGATACAATTTGATTATTAATAAAATCTCGCAAAGAGGCGCTTTCTAAATTTAAAATTTCTGGGGGCAACGATAGATTTCTACTTATCGATAGAATTCTACGTGTCGGCACTCTGTAACTAAACGAAGTATCGCTAACAGACGACTTTTCACGTCCATGTTGTAGTTACTAGACGACTGCTCTTTACCAGTAGAAAAGACAAAGATAGATACAATTTTATTTAATATCAAAAAAGGATAGTAGCTTCATGTTTGCTGTGTTTCCCCGTAATATCAGTTGCTTGCATCTTAGAGGTTTCTTGTGCTTGTACGCACCTTGGGATAATTATAAAATTAATTTTAAATTTCAACAATGAGGGTCCGAAACGAACAGTGGTCGTATTTTTTAAATTTTGCTGAAATGATTCCTGAAATTCTTACAAACAGCTTCTGTAGTGCCACAAGCAAGACAAAATTAAATAATTTATGGGAAGATGTAACGGCAGGGTTGAATGCTTTAGGATACGGCGTGAAGAGTGGCATAGAATGGAGAAAGGTAGAGATAATATTTATTGACTATACAAATACCTAATTTTTATGGTAGGCAATAATAGACTGGAAGAGCACAACTAAAAGAAAAGTTTCGACAAAGAAACGATATTGTGCTCAAACTGGGGGCGGACCACCATCAAGCAAGCTTCTAAGCGATTTGGAAGAGAGATTGATAAAACTTATGGGCAAAAAAACAATATATGGAGATGAAACAATAAAAGAGATGGGATTTGCAATAAAGCCTTTACGCGTTTACAGAATCTATTAATATAGAAAATCCCTTGTCTGGAATATCCACATTGAACACAAATATACAAGATTATATTGAACAAGTATGTAAGACAATATTTAACATAATTTGCATATTGCAGTATGTCCATTTTTTTGTATAGGAACCGGTTACTGTTGAAGTGTCTGCAGGATCAAATGTAGCTTCCATTCTCTCAATCATGACCATGATAAGTATTGCAATAAAGAAAAAGGAACAGAAAAGACCACAACCAAGAAAATAAAAACAAAGACATCGGAAAAATTAGTCGACATGAGCCAAGAAACAGTGGATGTGTTACATTCAGTTAATAATAATTTAAGTAATGCAGCAACACTTGATGAAATGTGGAAAACATTGCAAGAATTAAAAACACTGTATGCACACTCAATAAACAACACCGTCATGTGAATTGCAATCTGATCATTTTTCTTTTATCTTTAAATGAACAGTCATTAATTTTATAGTGCAAATCCCTTTATGAGAATGCATATTTTTTCTTCTATTGAAATAAATTTTTAAATGGTAAACAGACAAAAAGTTACATTGGAAATAAATTTTAGGGGTTGCGTTTTTCACCCCTTACAACCATGGGGTAAACCAAATAAATTAAATTTTGTTTGTGAGAAAATTTGTAAAACAAATTTTATGTGCAAAAGGCTGTTCACAAATTGAAGGGATCGACTATATGAGACGTATGCCCCAACAACAAGGTATGATACCATAAGAATCTTGTTAGCCATCGCAGCACAATTTAAACTAAAAATAATTTAGTTTGACGTGACGACAGCATTCTTGAATGGAGAACTTGAAGAAGTGTTTATGAATCCACCGGAAGGTACAAATATTGACAAACATTTAGTGTGTAAACTACGCAAATCTTTATATGGCTTGAAACAAAGTCCACGGTGTTGGAATAAGAAAATTAATGACTGAACAAGTGATGCGGATAAGTGTGTGTACATCGGACATTTTAATAATATTCAAACTATAATTGTGTTATATGTTGGTGATGGACTGTTGATAACAAAAGACATGCAAGCTCTAAATACTTTTATAAGTGCTTTTAAACAAACATTTGCAATAACTTTTTTTGTAGGTTTAGAAATAGAACGAAAAGACGAATCTATTTTTATTCATTTTAATTCACACATTACAAACATGTTAAAGAAATTCAGATTTTGTGACATAAAGTGCAGTTCTACACCAGCTGACTCAAATACAGTGTTAACAAAAGATATGGACTCTAATGAAGTTGATGAAAATCTCTACATACAAGCAGTAGAATCTCTTGTTTTTGCAGCAATCACAGTTCGTACTGATATTGGTTATGCTGTTAATCTGGTGAGTGGCTTTCAAAATAAACCAACTCAATCCCACTGGAACGCAGTGAAAAGAATATTTCAATATTTGAAACTAACTGCTACACGTGCAGTAGAATAGAAGGCTGCTCCATTGAAGCTTAGCGGTTACTCAGACTCTGACTACGCAGGAGACCGAGATACAAGACACTCTACTAGTGGATATGTGTTTCTGCTCAGTTCTGGTGCTGTTACTTGGTCATCGAGGAAGCAAAGTTCCATTTCGCTGTCAACGACTGAAGCGGAATATGTGGCTGCATCATCGGCAACAAAGGAGCAAGTGTGGTCAAAACAATTATTAAAGGACATTTTGAGTGAAAATATTTGTGTAACTTTGTTTATAGATAATCAAAGTGCAATTAACTTGATTAAGAATCCTATTTATCATAAGCGTACTAAGCTTATTGATGTTCATTATCATTTTATTAGAGAGAAATATGAAAATAATGTATTTGAAATTGAGTATGTTACCACAGACAATCAAACTGCAGATACTTTAACAAAACCTTTATCGTTGGTCAAATTTGCAAAATTTAGAACACAAATGGGATTTAAATTAGAAAGTGCAAGTAATACGTGGGAGTGTTAAAACTGTTCGTTATTGAATGTTAAATTACCCGCCCTTTCTAGCGACATGCAGTTGGTAACAGCAGAATAAAAGAGAAATGAAACGTTTCAGTTTTTAGTGAAGTAGTAGTCCGTTGTAGTCAGTTTTTACATATACGCAGTTGTCCGTTAGTTTTACGTTTTACCTGTAAAATAAAAACACCTTAAAGTGGGTAATCTTTTATTCATTTGAATCTACCTAACATGGTGGAACTTCCACATATAGCTTTGAGACGTGTAACTTTTTTGTCGGAATATATGCGTTTAAAAAAATCCAACAACTACGAATTGTGTGTTTACCGATGAAGCATGGATTTTTAAAGGAACTGTGAGACGTTCTTGGCAGAACGATGATTATCGCAGTGTCCGCAAAACTAAAGTTGGTGGTAAAAGGTATGATATTCTTATTTATGCGTTTATGGTACTGATTTCTTATTTAATTTTAGACTTATTCTGTTACACTCTGGCAATAGCAGAGGCTTTGTCGATCGAACTGAATTGGTGTTTCCATATGGAAGTGATTGCGGTGACTATCACGGGAAAATGAATCGCAATAACTATTTACACTGATTTGAGCGCCAATTATTGTGGATTGGAGACGCCTGCAATAATTTTTGATAAGCTACCGCAGCACTATTGTAAATAAACCACCAACAACAGCCTCTACTAAAGCCGATATACAGCAGTGGTTGACTATACGTATGAATACAATGTAAATTTTCTTAAAGTACCACTGCTTAAATTAGTCGAAAACTACTATCTATATTTTGTTGGTGTTGGTAGAATTAGAAGTTCTATGTTGGTATGAATGTAATATATTTTTTGTCCATATATATATTCGCATGTCATATAACGTCAGATTATACATAAATGTAACGAAATGTGATCTCCGTAGTTCATTATAAAAAGTAAATGTTTGCAGAACAATTGTTGTTAATTTGTTTGATTGAACTAACGCATTACAACAGGTTATGGGCCCAGCACCCATCAGTCGCGTTTGCAGTTTGTGTCGCGTTGTGTTAAATTGAGTAATTTAATTGAACGTATCACACAAAAAAGAGATTCGAAGGCAAAGTCAAAAATCATGATGATGATTCACTCATCTAATTTTGTGGACATTAGAAGTGCCAACATCGCAAAGGAAGTATGGAATAAAGTACATGATGTTTTCAGGATTCCGGTCTATGCAGAAAAGTGAGTTTAATGAGAAAATTAATACTCACAAAGTTAGATGATTGCAGTTCAGTTGAAGAATACATTTCTACAGCAATTAATACTGCACAAATGCTGAAAAACTAAAGTTCGAAATCAGTGATGAATGGATAGGTACTTTCTTACTTGCTGGATTACCTGAGAAGTATAAGCGCATGATAATGGTTATAGAAAATTCTGGCATTGATATTACAGCAGATTTTGTAAAAATGAAATTATTACAAGAAGTAAAGGAAAGGAAAACAAAAATGTGGCCTTTGTCAGTGGTAATAATACAAAGCGAGGCCATAAATATGTCAAAAATGGAAACAAAGATGTACGGTGTGACAACTGTAATAATATTGTATATGTATTACGCAGCACAGTGCAAAAGACCAAACAAAGAACTTAACAATAATTCGGGAAAGAAAAATGAAGAGCAGGCATTGTTATCAGTGTCAATGAAGCTGCAAGCTGCTACTACTATTATCTATGATAATAAGGTATGATCACGCACATGTATTTTCTTTCTCTTCCTCCGACTACGTCACTCAGTGACAATTTTTGCCCATTCTCTTGTTGCGAAGCGGAGAAGCTAGGCTTCATTCCATTCAAATTAAGAGATAGACTCAGAATTTAAAGACTATATTACCAAACAATATAGCAATCTGTTTAAGGAGTAATAAAATAATTCGCACATTTTTGTATCCACAGAAAATTGAAATTTGGGCAACTGTTTGTCGGAGAAGGATTATTGGACCTATATTTTTTCCAGTAATGTCAATAAAAACATCAGCCAAAAATGTTTATATACATCTTTTAGGAGTATTAAATGCTGAACATGTTTTATAAATGTATTCAAACGTAAAAGGGAACCATGCCTATTAACATAAATGGCCCTCTTATGGAATTGTTTACTAAAATGTAATAGATTGAAAATGGAAATTGTCTTTTAATGAACTCTTAAAATAACTATACGGGCTATATTAACATCGAACATACCAATTGCCACTTAGCCTGTACACCCTTGTATAAATTACTGCAGAGTTCTACAGTGCAAAGAAAATCTAATGAACTAATAAATTTTTCGTTGAAGCAATTTAATCATTCAAATTAATTTAATGGAAAGAATAATCTTACCGTTCTAGCGTTTTTAACGGTTCTCTCTGCTTAGACAAGACTCCTCGTTCAGGATCGACAGTCGTTAAAATACATCTCGTACAAGGTTTCACATTTTTAAAAATTGCATCTCCTACTCGAACCCAATCCCAATTCTCCTCTGTATACCCTTCTAAATTTTTTCCGTCCACCAAAATGTTTGGCCTGAAATTATTATGCGAAACCGGTTCCTCCAGATTACTATTTAAAGTGTCCATTGAGGCTTCGTTTATTAGAAGGTAACTGGTGAAGTCCGAATAAATTCCCTAAACATTTAAAAATTACTATACAATGATTGCGGTTTACTAACGATGATAATAAGTACCACAGAATCAATCCGTAATTTATTGTAGCCATCGAACAATTTGGGAAATTCTTTCTTAATGTTTCGTTTAAACTGTGGTCGGTAATATCCTAAACGTGCTCCGGATGGTTTCTCTAGGAGGTAATGCGAAAACCAAGCAGATGCTTCATCTCCGCAATCCAGACTTTCTACCGGTGCTTTCTTATGGATTCTGCAACTCGAAATTACATTATGTTGTGTAAATCTGATTAACTGTGATTATACTTACGTGACTATTACTGGTTTGTTTTTAGGATCTGGCAAGTTCACAATTAAAGGAGTCTGATTCGGTGCAGTAAAAACAACATCGCCGTTAGTATTGATGTTCGTTTGAATTTGTATTAATTTCGGGTTAGTTCTAGCTGTTTTGAATTCATGATGCCCCTCACCATACACGATGAAATATCTGTAATTAGAGTTAACTCATTAATATAAATCGTGTGGAACGGAAAGAATATTTTCGTAGAGCGATTAGTTGAAGGTTATACAAGTCTGTAACGCAGTTCGAAAATAGGTCAAAAAGATCAGGCTAAATCTCAAAACTTTACTGTAAATAACAGTAATTTAAGTATCATATTTTTAGATGTTTCGTAATTAAGGATTTATAAATTTAAATTAATAATGTTAATGGTAACGTAGGAGCAGAAACCATTTTTCTCCTTTTTTAGAACATATAATTGCGATAGCTAAACCTATAAAAGAGAAACCTATGCTGCTGCTAATGGATAACCATGAAACCCACATCTCTATTGCTATAATTGAGAAAGCCAAAGATAATGGTATAGTACTGTCGACATTGCATCCACATACCTCGCATAAAATGCAGCCCTTAGACCGCACGGTTTTTGGGCCGTACAAGGCTTTTTATAACAAAGACTGGATGCTTTGCAACCCCGGCAAACCCATTACAATTTATACTATTGCAGGGATTACAGGTAAGGTCTATTTGCAAGCATTTACTCCCAATAAGGGCTTTGAAGTGACAGGCCTATGGCCATTAAATTCTAATATATTTACGGAACAAGATTTTCTTCAATCTTATGTGACAGATAGACCGGAACCTCACACATCCGAGGAGAATGAGCTGTTACTACAGAGCGCTAATAAAGTAAAAAAGAAGAAAGCGAAAACAAAAGTAAAAAAAAGATAAAAAAAGGCAAGAAATGAGTTATGTAGTTCCTCTTCCGAAGATGGAAGTAACGATGATGTATCTTTTCAAGATACTTCTGACGATGATTTTAATATTGACATTTCTGATGATCAGCTTTATATTGAGCCAGAGCAATATGACGTTGTATAAAGTTGTGGCGTGGAAAGGAAAGGCTAGCAAAATACAGAAGGGAGACTTCGTATTAGTAAAACTAGCTTCCAAAAAACACATAAAACATTATGTTACTAATGTACTGGAAGATATTAGTAATTGTGCTTACATTGTAAAATTTTACGAGGTGAAAAAGGATAGTAACTACTTTTTAGAAGGGAAAGAAAAGCCCTATGAAATAGACGCTGATGATATTATTCTGAAGTTGCCATCACCTCGAGGGGCTGGTGACGTAAAGCAAATATAGCCTTACAATATAAAAATATAACAAAAAAATGTCACTTTAATGGTTTATTAATTTTTTTATTTATTATTTATGTTTAAAAATGCATGATTTTCTTTCTTTTTTTACAGCTTTAAAGTGCAGGTGGCTGGCACTCGCTTCGTTAGAAGAAGGAAACGAGAAGCTTTTCACCCTGAATGCATTATCCCCACTGTAAAACATGGTGGGGGATAATTGTTATAAAAACAACTCAGCTGTGTCTGGATTTATGTTTATGAAGCAGCTAGCTAAAGACTAACTAGCAAGTGTTGTATGCAAGAAAAATTTGAGAACCCAAAACTCAGTACAGACGTTAGAATTTCAATCGGGCGCATTCTTCGAATAGATACCCCAATTCCATATCAACAGGAAGATAAATTCGATGTTCGGAAATATTGTCATTTGTGTCCGTCCAAGATGCACAGGATGCAAAAAACCAATATGTTTGTCTTGCTCTAAAATTATGCTTAAAATGCATAGAACATTACGAGTGAAATTCAATATCGCTTTTTTAATATACGTATTTTTGAAGGAATGCACTTACTACTTTATCTAACAATAAAATTATTTGTTATTGCATTTATTTTGATCCTTCTTAACATCCACCTCACAGTCGACGTGATAAAAGTCGCACCTCAGCGGTACGGGTTAAAAGGCACTACCGAATGCTTTCTGAAACTTTTGGAGACTTAATGATGAAGGTATATGCCGGTGAGGAAGATATTTATGCTAAAGGTCGCCCAGAAGTAGGTATCACTTGAAAACCAAGTGATGGTTATTTTGTGGTGCTTAGCAAACATTGAATGCTTTCGGTAATAAGAAATTTTTGTTACAAGCCATATTAAACTTCAATGATCTTTTTTTTTCAGTTTTGTATCTGATAGGTTTGGCATTAGCAAATCCACATGTTGGAGTATATTATACAGCACATGTAGGCGGCTGTTGAAAATCAATATTCGATATCACATTATATCGTGGCCATCAACACAACGTGCAATAGAAATTGCAGCAGAATTTCAAAAAATTAATAACTTCCCAGGTAAATTTACATATATGTATTTTTATGACCTTTTAACTTATCTTATTATCTAGATAGTTTTTTTCCACTTGTTAGGTCAATGATAACAACACATATGCTATTTTACAAAAAGATCCCACAAACAAAATTCAAAGTGAAAATAATCAACTAATTAGTAGGTGGTTAAATAATAATTATATAGACGAGTCGGTTTCAAAAAAGTTAAAAATAAATAACGCTATAACACCGCGTATTTACGGTATACCTAAAGTTCATAAAACTAATATTCCTTTAAGGCCCATTGTAAATTGTATGCAGTCACTTACATACAATTTATCGAAATTTTTATCCAAAATTCTTAGTAATATTGTAGGAAATTCAGAGAATAGTATAAAAAATTCGTAAGAATTTGTTAAATACATAAATAAAAAAATGGTACCACATAATTACGAATTAGTAAGTTTAGATGTGGTGTCATTATTCACTAATGTACCTTTAGATTTAGCTTTATCTAGTATCGATAAAAAATGGGATTTAATAAAAAATCATACAAATTCACTATAAACTAAATTGTCATGTTGAATTTTACAAACGGTATGTAGATGATTGCATATGTTGCATACCGTTAGGTAAAATTGAACATACACACATTTAATTCATATCATGACAGATTAAAATTTACGTTTGAAAAAGAAAATCAAAATTCTATAAATTTTTTAAATGTTAAAATAATACATAATAACACGAACATAAAAACGAATTGGTACATAAAAGACACTAGTAGCAACAGACACCTAAACTATTATTCAAACACTTCGGTAAATTTTAAAAAAAGCGTTATTAATAGTTTAGTTGACCAAGCTATTAAATTAGCACATCCTGATTTTAGGAAAGAGAATTTAAGCAAAGTTAGATCAATTTTGGACAAAAATAGTTATCCAAAAGTATTTTACGAGAAATTAATAAAAAAACGAATACATAAAATATACAACACACACAGATATCAACATTACATTTACACCATACAATAACAGACAGTTATTTACAAATTTAAAAACTAAGATTAAAAAAGATAATCAAAGTAATGTCGTATATAAATTAGAATCCAAAGACTGTAATAAATGTTACGTAGGGCAAACTAGACAGTATCTAAAAAAAACGACTGTATAATCATCAATACACTGTAACGCATAACATAACCGCGGAAACTGCTTTGTCTAAGCATTCTAAAGAATTACGACATAACTTTGATTTTGAAAATGTTAAGATTTTAAAAAAAGAAAATAGTTATAATAAAAGATTAATACATATATGAAATGATATACATAAAAAAAGAAAATAACGCGGTGAATTTTAGAACAGATATAGAAAATTTAAGTATTATTTATAATAATTTAATCACCTAATCACGCCTGAATTTTATAAAATTAAGCTCTTGACTAGGTTTTTTTGCCATGTTTTTCCCTAGTCCTTGAACAGAATTGTTAGAGCTTGACAAAAAAATACATTGATATAAGGAGCATTAGTGTTATGATTATAAATTTACATTTCAAAATATCTTAAATTCTCCACTATATTGTTAACATAATCCTATATATCACTGAATTTCTTTGTCTGTAGATAATTTTGTTGATAGGCATGGCTAGTTATTTATTTATAATTTGACACTAAATAAATGTCAATTTTATTTCACTGAAGAAGTTGTTACGAAAACCAGATTATATATATTGTAAAGGTTTTGGAATAAATTTGACTTTTGTTCGAATTGCAAGTGTTATCATTGACCTAACAAGTGGAAAAAAACTATCTAGATAATAAGGTTATATTTCCCTCCGTGGATGTAACCTTGACGTGGTGGAGGGCTTGCGTGCTTCTATGAGCTTACTGGCCGTGCTGACGGTTATTAGTTACCGACAGGGTCTCCCATGTCGGTAATGGCAGTAGGTGAGGAGTCAGACTAATACATCCGTTAAAGTATTGGGACTCATCAGCGTGGAGGTGCTTAACCGTGGATACCTGCCCAATACAAACCGTGGCTTACAGCTGTGGGGGCTTGCCTTAACCGGCCGGCCGAGTGGATGGAAACCACAATAAAAATCCCCAATAACCAAGGTGGCACAACACATGCCGAAGGTTTGCAAGGCTGGGGGGAAGCCCAGTCTCTAATGTGCTGGACTCCGGATACCAGGCGACCTCCGGTTTCAATAGCCTTCCCGTAGTGAACGCAGGGCTCTGCTGCGGGTGACCGACAGTCCCTAGCTACTCGTGGGATCATTATGAGTAACCTTGATGTAAAAACCAAAGCCGATGAGGCACCCATTTCTGAAGAGGCAGCTGATTGCCTCCATGCTCTAGAAAGTCTTTCTGTGGATCAGGCTACCAGCCCTGCCTCAGTGGACAATCTGGAACTGCTTCTCACCGCCAGCGAAGGAGAAGAGCACTCTATGGAAACCGAAAGGGAGGGGACACTTGTTGCCCCAGAGCCTAAGGAACCAAAGATCAGACTAAACGGAGCCGCAAGGAAACGTTTTAGGTGGTTGTTGGAAAAAGGGCACGCTGAACCAGAGGCCCGAAAACTAGCCCTACAGCCGATGAGAGCTTCCTCTGAGAAAGGTCCGAAAAGAACCAGATCTGATGGTTCTACGCCTCCCAGAGAAGCTAAAAAACCCAAGATTGTGGAAGGGAAGAAGAAACAGCCCTCACCGATCGTAACCTTCAAGCACATGGCTGAAAGTGTGAAAATCGGAATCTTGGCAAAATCGTTCCCAGAGACACTGCTGAGTACGGACCAACTGACGGCCGTTCAGTCTAGTGTACTGGACGAAATCGTCTTGCTAAAGGAAGGAGCTGTAAAACCCAAGTTCCTAAGCTCGACGTTTAAACCTGGCTTTATTGTAATCACTTGCGCGGATAAAGCCACTGCCGACTGGCTGAAAAGCATTGTCAGCCAGTTGAAACCATGGGAAGGGGCCGATCTAATGGCTGTAGAGGAAAAAGATATTCCTCGGCCAGAGATACTGGTGGCATTCTTCCCTAATAGTGCACAAGAGTCCAACGAAAGGATCTTGCACTTCATAGGTGCCCAAAATGAGGGACTAAAAGTGTCAGAATGGAGGATTCTGAACAGGGGAACGGAGAAAACCTCCGCGAATCTTACCTTCTCGGTTGACCAGCTATCGGCCGAAAACCTAAAAAAGCGTGACTACGTCATAAGCTTTAAGTTTGGCCTAATCCAACTAAGGCCCAAGAGGAGTTCAGCGACTCCTAAAGCAGAGGCGGGAGAAACCTCAAAAGAGGGGAATAAGCCTACAAGTAGCTCTCCTACTGTAGTAAAGGCTCCCTCTACAGAGGCGAAACCCCACACCTCCAAACAGGATGCTGAACAAAGCGCGGGCGGTTCCTCAATGAAAAAGAGCTTTGGAAAGCCTAAGCAGATACCGCTCAAAGGGAAGGCCAGGTCAGGAGGAGATGGAATGGGACGCAGGGACCCACCACCTCCGAAGACCACACGTAAGGAGCAATGAAGACCATACGCTTCATCCAGATAAATCTTCACCATGCTAAAGCTGCCTCGGATGTGCTTAGCAGAAGATTTATCAAGGAATCACTGGACGTGGGGCTAATACAAGAGCCCTGGTCCTACGGGAACCGAATTAAAGGCCTACCGACACAAACATGTAAGTTGATTTACTCAAACAAGCATGAACGACCAAGAGCAGGGATGCTGCTCAACAAAAACCTTAAATTTCTTCCAATTCCAGAATTCATCAACAGAGACTTGGTCGCGGTGATGATAGAGGTGCCGACGAAAGAAGGTAGGCAAGAGGTTGTTATCGCCTCAGCCTACCTCCCTGGAGACGGTGAAGCTGTACCTCCGGAAGAAATCCAACTACTTCTGAACCACTGCAGAGTGAGGAAGAAACAACTCATTATTGGATGCGATGCCAACGCCCATCACACCGTCTGGGGCAGCACGGATACCAATAAACGAGGTGAGTCCCTTTTTGAATTTTTAGTTAGTAATAACCTAACGGTAGTCAATAACGGAAACACACCTACATTCGTGAATAGTATAAGGCAACAAGTACTTGACTTAACGCTTGCCTGCCCCCTAATTAGCGAAAAAATACGAAGGTGGCATGTTTCGGGGGAGGAGTCCATGTCGGATCACAAACAGATCCGATTTGACCTACTCGCCCCGACTCCCACTATAAGGGAATACAGAGCCCCCAAGAAAACCGACTGGCATTTGTATCGTGAACATCTCAAAACAGAGGTTGACCGCGATATAAACCAACCGGCTACCCTTGAGGACATAGACCTCAGTGCACTCAGGTTGCAACAAGCGATGATAGCATCTTATGAAAAGAGCTGTCCTGTTACACAGAGGCGCAATACTAGAGATGTGCCTTGGTGGAATAAAGAGCTAGACAAGCTCAGAACCAATGCGAGGAGGCTGTTCAACAATGCCAAACGCAATAACAATTGGGAAACATATAGAGCAGCCCTAACAGCATATAATAAGGAATTGAGGAAGGCCAAGAGGAAAACCTGGAGAAGCTTCTGCGAAGGAGTTGAGGAACTCACTCCAGCGATGCGACTCCAAAAGGTCCTCTCGAAAGACCACTCAAACGGAATAGGGCTTCTACGGAAAGAGGACGGAAGCTACGCGAGCAACATTAAGGAGAGTCTAAACGCCTTAGTTCAGACGCACTTTCCTAGCGCTGTGGAGATACAGGACCGGGGAGACCTAGGATGGCTAGGAGAGGTAGCTGTAAGGCCTCGCGGTCAAGATCTGAGTCTCTCTAGGAAAATCTTCACATATCAGAGGGTAAAGTGGGCAATCAGCGCATTCAAACCCTACAAATCTCCAGGAGAAGATGGCATTTTCCCA